>OY720444.1:74670638-74721333 GCA_963082915.1 Dolichopus griseipennis | reverse complement strand
ATACTCTGCTAGAAAATACTCTGCTAGAAAATGAAAAATTGTTTTTAAGACGTAGAAATTTAGACAAAAATGACAGGAAAAAAAGAGTGGAAAAAAGGGTAAATATGGATAATGTGGAGAACCATTATTTTACTATCACTCTACATAAGCTCTGCTTCAGACACTTATCGTAATACAAGCTTTAGTTTAATGTTTGTTTACAGAAAACTATCACTATCAACTGATTGAGTCAACATTTACCTGAGAAAGTTTTCATTAGTATGTACGCAAATGATAAAAGGGTATTCGTTTATATAATTAAATATAATAATATTATTATAGATATTTAAAAAAAATTTTAATTAAAATATGCTTTATTTTAAGCGCTAACTGTTATTCTAATAAGCCTGTCTATACCATAGATAGATGTTGGAACAGGAGGTCATATTATATTCTTGTTATTAGAATTGATCTTAATGAATTCAACATACAATTTAAACTTGAGATAGTACTAGGCCTTATAACATGTAGAAACGTCTTAGGTTTTCAATAGATACAATTCTATTTTTATTTATATTGGAATATTTTATATTTGAGTTATATGGGTGTATTCTTTATCTTTGAGTTATATTATTCAATTCAATTATTTGTTTATATTTTGCATTTGTATATATTGTTATATTAATGTATTTTTTATTAAAGATATATAATTATTAATTTTTGATTAAACCATTAATTTGAACCCAATAGAGAATGGTAGCTTAGTTTAGTCGAAAACCATAAATTTTTTTCCCTTTTACTAGGAATAGAACTCGGGCCTTTCGCATGAAAGATCGGCACTCTAACCACTAATGGATAATAGCCGTTAAATGGATAATGTGGGGTAAAAATAGTTCGCATCACAATACATATAATAATTAGATTAAGATTAGCATGACTAGGACTCCCTGGTTACGAACTTGGAACTCGTAATTTGATATTACTTACTACTATTAGAATCAGGGCTGGAAACCAATAGGTATTTTAGCTTGGTTTGTTTTTTGGTATCTTTGGCTGATAACATTTGGTTTTGGTTTTGGTTTTGTAAGTTTTTAAATCGTGGTTTTGGTTTTGGTTTTTGGTTTATAAAAATTAACATTTGGTTTTGGTTCTGCTTTTATAAAACTTTCAAGAAAAAATGCAAAAAATACTATTGAAAATTTTATTAATTAACAAAACAAAATTATATGTTGTATCCAAAGTTTTTCTGGAGTGAAACATTTAAAAAAATTACTCGGAATGAGATTTTTTTGGATTTTTTTTTGCGAATTTTGCTTATTGGGCATGAATATATGAGTATTTAAAATAATCATAAACTTCGTGTTTCCTTTTAGAATTCATTTCGGGATTTTCTTCTACATCTTAAATTAAATTAAAATGCAGAATTTATAATAAAAATGAAGTATTTTACTAAAATGAATATAAAATTATGATTGACCATAAAATTAAGCTTACCTCATAAAAAATTTTGTACACTGACTTTTGACAAGTAAAAGTCAATATTTAAAAAATCAAAAGTCAAAGTACTATTCATTTAATAATATTTCCAACGATTTAATTGTAAGTTTAGGTTTTGGTTCTATAAATTTTTAAATAATGGTTTTGGTTTCGGTTTTGGTTTCGTTAATATTTTGAGGTTTTATGGTTTTTGTGGTTAGGGTTTTGGTTTTGAAAAACCGGTTTCCAGCCCTGTAGAATAAATTACCACTATTAACGTCCATGCTTCCATGAAGCCGGCTTCAAGTATTTTGAATTTTGGAATAATTAATATCTGGAACTTACAACAATTAGTTGGTTTCTATTAGCATTCACGTAATTCAATCTTCCCGTTATCTGTCGAATGGTGTGATATATTAAATAGTTCTATACAACTTTTAGATTGGTTTTATGATTAGTCGTATAAATGAAATTCCTCTTATTTTCTTGGGCTACGTAATAAAGAGGAGGTATTACTGCTGAATCTTAAAACTTTGTTTTGGACATTAGTCAATGTTGAAAATATCAATATCTCGCTACGAGAATCAAACTTAACTTGAATATTCAATGATTGCTCTAACATTCGTAATGAAGAGATGTTTCGTCTAATATTGAGTTAGCATTGTTAACTAAGTGGTCATAACGACTTCTAAAATATTTTATCTATAATAATAAACATTATTGCAATTGATCAAAGGATTTTCCTTTTTCAATGCCAATTAAATTGGGGCTCTAATCACACCTTATATTATGCTAAAGTAATTTTGCAAAAAAAAAATGTTTTATAAAAGTCACAATAATTGTCTATTCCAATGTTCTAAACCTCAATTAGACATAAATTAAAAATAAAAGATAACGATAGCGTTTATATTATATAAAATTTTGAATTTTTGATTTTCATACAGAGGGAAGAATGAAAAAATGTTTACAATAACTATGTATTATACCATATTAAACACGACATGGTTAAGTTTTCTTCATATCATCCCAAAATGTTATTTTGTACACTACTAACTAATATGCTAATAAAATTGTTATTAGTATACTAGAGTGTATGGTGTGGTGTGGTGTGTTGTGGTGGTCAAAGATAAATGCTTAAATTATACAATTTGTCTGCATTTATATGATTTGATTGCAAAACATTGATAACCTAATACTTAAATGTATCTGATTCACAATTTTATATATAGATATAGAATTTTACATTTATACCCAGCTATATAACGTATGTTATATATAGATACTTGTTGGAACACAATTTTTCTATTTTTTTTTTTTGAATAGTATAAATATAGTGGTGTCTGATGTTTGAATATAAAAACAATAAAATATAAAGAATATAATCACTATGTTTATGCTTATGGTGCATAATTCCGGAAAATTTGCAATTTAAAGATTTTAAATAATTTCATAATGATAAGAAAATGCAATTGTATAAAAGAAAAGAAAAAAAAAAAAAATAAAAAAATAGTAACAAGAAAATTATAGGGTTTACCTTTATACGTATTTTGTAAAATGTAAAACCATTTGTTGAAAAATTTTTTAAAAGATAACTTTTTTTTTTGAATATAAATATTTATTTCTGTATATATATTCCGTACAATATAATTATATTAATTTTATATTGTATTGTAATATGTTGACTAACATAAAAATATGTAGAATATATAATATATACCCTATATACCCTAGCAAAATTATAAGAATTTTTATTTTAAATCTGCGGAGTTCAATTTTTAATAACTTTTGTTCAATTTTCCCTTCCTTCAAATTTTATAACCAGATAAATTAGCAAAACAACCCGGCCTGAATTTTATAGTCATGCGGCATGCCTGTATTTTTTTCTGCATTTGTGAGCGCAGAACATATTTAATTTATCAACAAACTAAGTTGCTTTCAAACATAGAATTACTAGTACTAGAATGGCAATAGAGAAAAAATTTTCAGACAAATTTCAAAATTTGGTACGTGTACCGTTTGTATGTATTTACTAGTTTCTCCGCGATTCATTTCATTTTGAAAGTGAAATATAAAAGAAACTTTTAAGTACGATTCAAGTAAGATTTCAAAGTTAAAAGTAAATGATAACAAATTAGAAAAATTATATTCAAAAAATTTGTGTGTTGTTATGCTTTTTGAAGTTTTTTAAAAAAACATTAAATTAAATAAAGGATTATTAAGATGGGGAAAAAAGTGTTGCTTAAAGAATTTTTGTTATTTCTTGAGGTTTTACAAATTTCAGCCAATTTTTATACCCGTATGACTATATAGTCCAAGGGTATAATAAATTTGCCATTACGTAGGAGGGGGGGTAGATATAGAGAAGGAGGGGGGGTAGATATAGACTCAAGTGTATGGATCGGATCAGAATCGAAAAAAAAATCGATTTAGCTATGTATATCCGTCCGTCTGTCCGTCCGTCCGTCATCACGATAACTCAAAAAGTAAAGGAGCTAGGATTATGAAATTTTCACAAATTCGTTTTTATGCAAAAAACGGAATCGAGTTTGAAATTCAGCCATTTTGGTCCACGGGTTCGAGTACCTGCCATACAACTTATAATTTTATATGAGCATTACTCTATACCTATAAAAGCTGCGTGTCTGAAATTTTGCCAAAAGTAGTTTAGTATAATGGCCAAAGTTACTGCAAAATTTGGTTGGTCTACTGCAGAGGGTTCGAGTAGCTGCCATACAACTCCTTCTTTTATATGAGCTTTACACTACACCTGATGAAGCTGGGTGTCTGAAATTTTGCAAAAAATAGTTTAGTGTAATGGCCAAAGTTACTGCAAAATTTAGTTGGTCTACTGCTGAGGGTTCGAGTAGCTGCCATACAACTCCTTTTTTTATATGAGGATTACACTACACCAAATGAAGCTGGGTGTCTAAAATTTTGCCAAAAATAGTTTATTGTAATGGCCAAAGTTACTGCAAAATTTGGTTGGTCTACTGCAAAGGGGTCTAGTTGCTGCCATACAACTCCTTCTTTTATATGAGCATTACTCTACACCTAATAAAGCTGAATGTTTGAAATTTTGCCAAAAGTAATTAATCGGATGATATAATGTATATGTTACGGTCATACGGGTATCCCAGAGTTGACACAGTCTACTCTACTGCACTCTTCCTCGTTTTTAAATTATTTTAAAGGTATTTTCCTTTTGGTTTTTGCTCTCCATTTTTCATTATTATAAAGTGACAGTTCTGTAAATTTACCAAAACATTGTCTATTTTTGAATAGAATCAATTTGAAAATCATATTGTAATGCTAAAATTTTTAAATAATAAGTAAAATTTTTATTGAATAAAAAAAGGGTAAAGAAAAAACCTTTTAATTCTTTATTCGGAAACGTTAAGTTATTTGAAACAGAAATCAAAACCCTCCTTACGGTTAACATAAATGTAGATTTCATATTTGCAAAAGGTTCGTTCATATTTAAAAATGGCTAAAAATGTTTATATATTCACAAGACTATAAATACTTTTTGTTTTGTTCAAAAAATTATGATTTGTTTTTGATTTACTTATTTTCATTTCCACGATGAATAAATAAACCTACGATAAACCTTAAGATAAATCAAAATAGATATGTAAGTTAACTAAAATTAAACTAAAAATATACTTGTTGGAGATTCCATTATTTTAAAAATAATTGACTGCAATTTGTTCAAATATTATTCAAATTTTTTTCTTAATGTTTTGTTCAATTATATATTTAATATTAAAAAGTAAATATTTAAAATAAAAGTAAATTAAATAAAATAGTAAATATCTTTATTCGAAATAACTTACAATATACAAACTGCCCAATCCAAATGTATTTCTATGTAAAATATAAACAAAAAAACTAATAAGAAACTGCCTAATAAACATTCTCATTTACTTAAATATAAGCAATGACAGATGAAGTAGCCGTACCATTGTATACGCATACGAAATTGCATATGTATTTTTTTGTCTGAATACCTCAGGATAGGAAATCACATTAGAAGAAAAGAGTCGGGAACATCCTTTTGCCATTCTAGAACTAGTAATTCTATGCTTTCAAACTTCTTCAGTGCTACCACTGGATACCGATTCTGAATCAAGTACTAGCACTGAAAAAGTCTGCATGTCGAAGACGAAATATTGGCATTTGTAAAAATAAATAATTTTAGTGAAAATAAAAGGAAACTACTCGTTTTTTATTCTTTCATATGTACAGAGTGAAATCAAACGCTCAATAATATATTAAATATTTAAGTTGCTTTGAAGGAATACTTATTGATATCACGTTTCTAAAAGCTTTAATCTACAGTTCTGCATATAAGTGTTAGTTGTGCTTTATAAACTAATTTTTTATTATTTGACGTTCTAGACTTATACGCTTCTCAAGCTTATACATTTTGTTATATTCGTTTTATATACAGGTTGTTTCCTAATTATTTATGGATATTTACCACTGCATAGATTTTTATGAGAAGATAAAATTTGTATATGGGAACTAAGCTAGGCTTCTTCTAGTTTTCAAGATATGGGTGCGGCTAAAATAGGATTTCAATATTTTTTTTTGTAGTTTTCATAATTATACTCTTAGCCCTGTTTCTGGGCTACATATAAAAATTTTGAAATATGTATTCTTAAGAAACCCTTTTAAAACCAGAGGTATCTATTAAATTTTCTATCCTTTACAGCTTCAAAACTTCCAGCTTCTAAATTTCATAAATAGTTTTTTATTTTTTTTTTTTTTTTTTATTTCCTCAGAAGTATCTATGTAGCATATAACAACAGTACAGGAAACACACTGTATATACACACCCTTTTACTCTTTTCGAATTAATTTAATCTTTTTCCAACATTAAAGTTTAGACTCTTAAGCCGGCTCCAAAACTTTTTAGGTGGCTTTTACAGTTTTTAGTTTCTACTACAGAATTGTGGGAAGGTTTTTTAAAACATCTTAGATCGACTTCTGGGTACCAAAGTAACGGACGTTTTTAAAGGATCAAATTGATTTAAAAGAAGACCAATTTCATTTGAAAAATATTTAACTTATTTTTCACAACTACTTATAGTTAAATTATAACTCTAACTACTCCGAAACTGATCTCATGGCATTAACTAATAAAGAAAAACAAGAATCCCTGTAGTGAAACTTTCTATAATCTTCTCATTATTTAGATTTTTATTAAAGGCAATTTTTCAAAAAAAAAATAATGTTCAAATTTAAAAATTTTTATTTTTAATCAGCTTACAAATTGGCAAAAGAATTAAATTTCAATTACACTAAATATTGCCACTTACATGAAATAAAATAGATTGAAAATTACTAAAAATATTTTTTAAATTTTGTCCCCGGGATTCCATTGTTTCCATTCAATTTTTAAGTTTCTTATTAATTTTAATAACATTAATCTGTAATAAAATTTGTAATACCTACAATTTAATCTTTAAACAAATGTAGATCAGTTCCTGGCTTGTATTTATGATTTTTATTTCCACTTACCTGAATTTTAAATCAAAAGTAGTTCTTAAATAATATAATGTTTTGTGTAAATGCTTGTTGTATATAGCACGGGACAACCATTTTTATTTCAGGAGTCATTAATCTTTTAACAAAAGATATTAAATATTAATCCCGATATTTAAATGATTCTTAAATTCATTCATATTTTTTCTTTGGTAATTACAATATTAATTATTCTAAATATTTACAGGTAATATTTTCAGTTAATGAAATAAAAAGGTGTTCTTGATGATGATAATTTAATGAATGGAACTATTGTTTTATTTGAAAAAAACAACTACTTAGGCTCGATTAAACCTATATTAAAAAAAAAAATTAGGATAGAAATATTACAATTCTATGAATTTTAAAATACAATAAGTATTTTCAAAAATTATAATCACTTGTAAGTGTATGGATAGAATTAATTTTTATTTTAATCCAAAACACTGTCAATATTTTTAAATGGAAATTTAAAGCATTTTAAGTATTAACTAAATGAAGAATAAGTTATAATTAATGTCAAAGCTACTTACTATTAAATTTACTACTACTTGGTACTTCAAATTCTGAGACAATCATATGCTTATAACATACTTACTTTAACTGTATGTGATAACACCGTAGATCGATATGTCAAAATCAATATAATCAACCTTTGTCATTTATATTCGGTTTCTCACGATATGTTCCAACTTAATCTCAAATCACTAAACCATTTTACAATTTTTTTATATTTTATGTGCTAACTGTTCAATTGTTAGGCTAATAAGGCTTTCCGTACAATTGGTACATGTTCAAACAGGCTTGGTACATTATTAGAGTTGATAATGAATTCCACATGCAATTTTAACATGAGACAGTAAACTAGACCTTATAACATATAGAAACGTCTTAGCTTTTCAATAGATACAATTCTATTTGTTATACATTGTAATAATTTTATATTTGAACTATATGGTATTTCCGTATCTGTGAATTATATTCTTAAATTAAAATATTTGTTTATATTTTTATATTAATGTATTTTTTATTAAAGATATATAATTGTTAATTATCGGTTATGTCTTTAATTTAAACCCAATGGCGAATGGTAAAAGAGTCAAAATAAAATACCTTTTTTCAATTTACAGTTAAGGATTTTCCAACAACAAATAATAGGCGTTTTTTTTTTTAAATCAGAGCATAGATCTGTGCACGCTCTGAACAAAATGAGCACGCTCTAAGCAGAGCATGAACAGAGTACGTTCAGTGCGTTCAAACTAAAAAAACACGATTTGAAAAAAGTGTAATTTTTATTTTAGTTAGGTTTTAAATCGTCAAAAATTTAAAATTAAATTAAAAATGGATAACTTAAAATAAGCCAAACCTTTTGACTTTTATTTTACAAATAAAATCTTAAACAAACGTCAAAATGTCTTTGTAGTTTATTTTGCTCAGTCGTGTTTGATATATTTTCACAGACCACGTAAAGCAAGCTCTGAGCGCGCTCTAATTCAAAAAAAAAAAATCACTGTCATGCTCTGCTCCGCTTTAAAAAAAAAGAACGCCTAATATATCAATATTATTAACAAGTAAACGAACTCATAGAACAAAACAATTGCCATGTCAAAAATAAATGTCAATATGTCAATTTGAAAAATATATTCAAACGGCAACGCCAACTCATTTTTACGACGCGTTTTTTTTTTAACTTAATCTGCATTTCATTTTTGGAACACACTGTAATTAAAAAACTCTGAAATTTGAAATTAAATAAAAAAAAAGTTTTCTTTCTTTTTTAATAATTAATTAATTTTTTTTTATTTATATTTTTTTTTTTACTTTTTTTTCTTTTATATATATATTTAATTTTTTTTTTTAATTCTTTTTTTCTTTTTTTTTTTTTTTTTTTTTACCTTACATACGATTTTGTTCATTTTTTTTTTTTTTAATTTTAAATAATAATATTAATAATAATTACTATATGTTTATTTTATGTGTATATAATAATATATTTAATATGTATATATCTTATATATATATATATATTATATATATAGAGATTATCTAATGTACGCAAATATAATCCGCTAAATTTAATTAACTAAAATACTAAAACCTAATTAATTATTTTATGTATTTGTATTTGAATTTTTATTTAATTTTGTTTTTTATTTTTTTTTTTAAATACATTTCTATTCTATATTCACATTTATATACTAGTTATATGTATTTTATTAATAATAATAATTTTAAATTAATTTTTTTTTTTTAATTATGATTTAATGAATTAATATAAGGTATATAATTTTTAATTTAAAATTAAAATAATTAAAAACAATAGTTTAAAATATATATATTTTGTATAAATTAATAAAATTAATAATATATGTATAGAATTATATTTTATAATATAAAAGGGTGTATGTATATATGTTAATTATTTTATTTATAGGGACACATTACCAAATTTAATTTTAGCAATTAAAAATTAAAATTAAAAAAAAATAAAAATAAATTAAATTTTATTCTATTTACTTATTTATATTCAACAGAAGTTAAAAAACTTTACACACAAATTGTTTTCATTATAAATATAATTTAACTTTGTAGTTGTTGTTGTATTTATATTTTGCTTCTAAATACTAAAAGTTCTATATTTAATTTTAAACTAATTCACTACTATATTACACGAATAAAATTTTTTATTTAACAAATTCTAATTTTATTTTTTAAGTATCCTGTTTTTTTAATTTTAAACCTTATTATGTTGTTTTTAAATAACATGCGTAATTAATTGTATATTTTTTTTTTTTTAATAATTAATTGCAATTAATTTATTTAATTAAAACTTATAATTTATGATTTTTGTTTTTGTTTTGTTAACAAAATAAAAAAAAATTAAATTAATAAAAGTAAAATTTATTTTTTTTTTGTTTTTTTTTTTTTTTATTAATTTTTTAAAAATTATTTTTTTTTTTTTGTTTTTTTTTTTTTTTTTTGTTGTAATTTACAAAACGTACAATTAATAATATCACAAGTTTTTCTTCTAATTTTTTTTATTTATTTATTTTTTATTATTATGTCTTTATTCAAATATTTTGAAGAATAATTTTTAATTAAATATAATTTAAAAACAAAATTGAGAACATTTTGACAGATTTTGACAGATAAATTTGACATATTAAAATAATATCATTCACAATGATTATAATTCTACTGTTAGTTTTGTCAACTAATTGATTTTAATAAAGAGAAAAATGAATACTTGTAAGATTTTAAAAGTACATAATTTTTAAGAAACATCTCTATGAAGTTGTATATTCAAAAATACTTTGGTTTACAGTAATGGAATTTATGTATGTACGTAATTTAGTAAAGGTAAAACTTTTTTGATTATTCATGAAAATGGTTCTGAGTCTTTTTAAATAACCTCATATATATTCGAAAAATCGAATACATATCTACAAAATATATAAATTCACATTAAAAATATGTATATTTTTCTCATTTATTTTACGGGGAACGATATGTCAAACAAAAGTCAAATAATTTTGAAATAAAAAAAAAATTTCAATTAATAAAAATGAATATAATGAAATTAAATTAAAAAATACAAAAGAAAAAAAAATATATTTTATTTTATACAAGTTAAAAAAATTTTTATTGCACGTACGATTTTTTTTTTTTTTTTGTTATTCAAATGTCAAATAAAATGACAAATTGCAAAAAAATTGACATTTAAATGTCAATTAAATATATCATTATTATAATATTATTTTTCATATTTTTTGATATGCATTTTTATTTGAAAAAGTTTATAGATAATTTTGAAACTGTCAAAATGTTATTAAATTATAACATCCCAGTTGAACATCAATGTTTTATTGTTAGAAATTTTCTAATACACATATTTCTAAATTTGTATTGTGTTAGTATCAAATAATAATTGAACTTCCTGTCCAAGGAAGTTTCACAATACACATTGACTGACCATTAGATAACAAACATTGATGTTTAACTGATTAAATATGAACAATATTTTTATGCATTTAAAATATGTTTGTAAATTTATTTAAAAACAGTTATTTTTGAACTTTTTTATTGTTTTGTCAAATTTGTTTTGTTTTTTAGTTTTCTTCTATTCTTTTCTATTAACTATTTTACATCACATCACTTCTCTACTATTATTCTCTAATTACTATTTCTAATCAAATTCAATTTTTTAATCGAATATTTCTTCAATATCATTTTCTATTTTTCAAAATTCAGAACCAAGTTAATTTTATTAAATGTTTAAATTTATTGTTGTTGATTGAAATTTTTTCTTATAATTCAGTCTCTTTTCTGATTAAATTGTTTTTATTGAATTATTCCTCTTTTTTTATCGCTTTGAATTATTCTTTTTGTCGCTTTCATTGAAAGTTATCTTTTATTTTGGAAATATGAATTATATTTATAAACACATATTCATAAAAAATGTATCTTTGGATACGTTTTAATATCAAAAGGATTTTTATATTGAAGCCATTGTTTTCATATGTTAAAAGTACGAAAAATAACTGTAGAAAACATAAAAATCCAGCAAACAACAACGTAAAACTATTTTTTTTTAAATATGACAGATAAATGACATAAATGTCAAATAATTTTTTTTTGACATATGCTCATGTTATTGACATAAAAACATACAAACATACTATGTATATATCAAAAATCTAAATGACTAGATGACACCAGGATATTTTAATTATTCATAGCCGTCCTTCATGCCTCTCATCTGTTTAAAAAAAGAAAAAAAAAAAAAAATAGAAATTAGTATTTGGAAAATTTGTTATTAGGTTTAAAGTAAAAATTTTTTATTTAGGGTTTTGGAAAACTTACATACTCGAATTTAACAGCACGATTCCTAAAGGCATCTTGTTCCATGTCTCGAATTTTATGTGTAAGCATATGTTGCTTCAAATTGCCCTATGAAATTAAAAAAAGAAGAAAAAAAAAATATTTAATAATTAGAATTTTTACAAATACATTTTTAGCTATATATTAGCTATTAAGAAAATATAATATCTATAACTATTATTGAACTTGAATTGAAAACTTACTTTTGTTGTAAAACCACGATCACATATTGTACATTTGAATGGTCTTTCTTTAGTATGACTTCTATAATGAATTTCGAGAGCTGAATGACAAGGGAATGTTTTAAAACAAATGCCGCAGGTAGTGCTACCTCTGACACCTGTTTAAAAAAAGATCAGAAAAAACGATATGTTGTTTTAAACTAATTCAAATATAATTTATTTTATTTTTCAAAAAAAAACTGTAACTCACCTGATAAAGCTAATGGATTAAATGGAGCTGCAGGCATTACTGACTGAGCAATTGTATTCATTGCACTGCACATATTTGAAGTTTGATTCATTCCTGGTGGAAATAATGGTAAATTTGGAAACATTCCAAATGGCGGTCTTTGTGGCAATAAGTTGTTAACTGCATTTGCTAGATGTGGTGGTGGTGGTAAAGGATGTGGTTGTTGACTCTGTGATGGCATAGAAAGATGTTGTTGCTGATTTTGTGGTGAATGTTGATGTTGTTGGAGAGCCTGTTGGTGTTGTTGTTGTAATTGTTGATGATGATGATGAAATTGTTGTATCTGAAGTTCTCGTTGAAATTGTTGTTCTCTAAATAAATCATGATTAGATTGTGTACGAGATGGTGGCCTCTGAAGACTTTCAGATGATTCAGATTTTTCAATTTTATTGGAATTATTTTGTGGTGTATGCGGAGCAGTTGGAGGCGATGGTAACGGTTTTGATTGTATTTGCAGTGGTTGATTATTGGTAATTGATGTTGAACGAGGAGTTAAATCTAAAGCACCTTGTGATAAATCTGATGGAACTGGAGAAGACTTATTTAAAACACTAATAGGACTTGTTGGAGAAGAACCGTTACTTGTTTCTGATTTGTTTGTTAAACTATTACCAATTTTTAACTTTTGTTCGAAGAGCATTCCCTTTATTTCTTCACTTGATTTTGGACGATCAGATTCACCACCGTTCGACATTTGTTCATCATCTAAATCATCATCAAAATCATCACAATCCATATTATCATCAAGTTCTCCTAATGAAGATTCCGATCCTAAATGTCCATTTTGTGGACCCATTCCAAAACCGAAAGGGTTAAATGGATTAAAGAGAGCTCCTGGCATCATTGATGGTGGAAAATCGCGAATTTCAGCAGCAGAAATTTGTTCTGGAGTTAAATCAGTTGGTTCACCCGTATGCAGACGAATATGCTGTTGTAAAACCAACGCATTTGAATATTTTTTATGACACACCGGACATTGGTGGAAGTTTCGCATTGGTGGTCGAATTTTATGCACAGCCATATGTGTTTTTAAATTTCCTTTGGTTGTAAAAGCACGTCCACAAATACGACATTTAAATGGACGTTCTCCTGTATGTGTTCGGTAGTGCATTTGTAACGCACTTTTACATGACAAAACTCGATCACATACAACACATTGATTTGGATCAGTTAATTTTTTATTTTTCATTAGTTCTTTTAATTTCATGGTTTCAGAGGTATTAGAAACTTCAATAAAATTTTCCCAAGAATTATCATTACTGTGTGGGCGTGGTAAAAGCGCCATGTCATGTTTCATGGGTCCCAAGAAAGGGGAACGTTGTAAACCAGGAATCCCGGCTGGACTTCGAATGGGTGATCCACGATCTGGTGACCCACGAAAACTCATTTGCATACGATGATGATGTTCAAACAGCTCTTCACGTGTCATAAAAGTTGGTGGTAAATTTGCTGATCCCATTGGTAAATCAGCGGCATTATGTGGCGGCATTGCAAGTAAAGGTTGATTTGGTGATCGTTGCGGCATACTTGGAATAAGTTGTGGTGGGGGTATTTGGGGTTCTCGTGGAGGTGGTGAAGGTGTTGTACTTGCAGGTCTTTTTGGTGTTGGGACTATTGAACATTCATCTTCATCTACATCTTTTTTCTCTTCTTTAATTTTAATACCAATGTGTTCATCTTTCAACAAGGATTCAGGTTGTTGCTCTCCTTTAGAAATATTTTCTGTTGACGGTGAAGATGATTTTCTTAAATCTGTTGGTGCATCTACATTTTCTTTGTTTTTGGTGGAAGGTGGTGTAGTACTTGTTTTTTCTATTGGTGATGGAATTGATGAAACAGTACTAGACTGTGATACTGGTGGTGTTACCTGAGGTGCTGATGGTTGATGTTGTTGTTGTTGTTGTTGTGGTGATTGTTGCGGTTGCTGTAATTGAGATTGTACACCATGTGGTGGTGGCATTGGTGGTAACCCACTAAAGAATGGATTTGCATATGGTCCTAATGACTTTAAAATATCCAATGGAGGGCGATACAATGTAGGTAAACCTGGAAATCCAGCTCCAGGTGGGAATGATAAAGGTAATGATACAGGAACATTTGGAATATGTGATGGCATCTGCGATGGTTGATGTGTAGGAGATGAATCTGGAGACATTTGATCTAATAATGGTGGATGAAACTTGTCTAAATGTTCAGGAATTGGTGTTGAATTCATTGGAACATGAGGGAATTTTTGGGCATGTCGCTGAAAATGTACTTTTAAATTGCCTTTGGTTGTAAAACGACTACCACAAACATTGCACTTAAAAGGCCTTTCGCCAGTATGAGATCTGATATGAATTTGTAAAGCTGAATCTGAACCAAAAACTTTACCACAATAACGACATCGATGTTTAAAGAATGGTTCATTACGATTTTTATCACCATTTTTGTCTTTTCCAAAGGCAAATTCATCAGCTAAATTGCCCGATAATATTCCTGCTGATGCTGAATCTAATACTTCTTGTGCTCGTTTCTGTAACATTTCCAATGAATTTGAAGATGGTTGATCACCATGATCGGTTATTATTGCTGATGCTAAGTCAGTTCCATAAGGCAAAGGTCTATTTTCATCCTGTCCACCATACGGAAGTGGGATATTATCTTTTGAAAAATCCCCACTTAATCTATATGGTAAACGAATTTCACCATATTCCAAAGGTTCATCAGGTCTAAATTTTTTGAATTCGATCATATCATCATTATCATCCTCATCATCGTCATCATCATCCATATTTATAACATCATCTATCATATGTTTATTCTTATTTTTTAATGCATCTCCATTTTCTGAAATTTGATCAGTACTTGAATGTTTTTTATCCAAGGTTGTTGAATCACGACAATTTTCTGAATTTCCGTTTTCTAAATCGTTTGTATCCCGATCTTCATCATCCATTTGATCACGTTCTTCATCTTGATCTTGTTCACTGGCATTTTGACTTTTTGTCATTTGATTGAGAGCTAACTGTGATTGTAATTGTTGTATTAATTGTATTTGAAACAACTGTTGTTGTTGTAAATTAAATAAAGTTTGTTGTAAAAATGCTAATTGTTTTACTGCAGCTTCATTTGGAGCTTCAGTACCACCATTTGCAAATGTTTTTGCAGCGAATTGTGCAATAGCCATTTGCATATTCTGTATAGTATCGAGTGTAACTGGTCCACTACCCGGAAATTGTGGAAAATCACTAGGTAACGGTAGTTGACCAGGTTGTGGACTTGTTTTTCCATCTAACGAATTAGTTGTAGAATTTCTTCTTTCAATAACTGTTGTAGCAACATCTGTTACTTTTATTGGGGTTGTTGCTGTTGCTATTTCATTTTGATTTGTTTTATTAATTTTTAAATCTGTTAATTTTGATTCGTTTGACGGATCTTGGACATGATTAATTTCATTATCTGCTAAAATTAATGAAGTTTTCTTATTTTCTATTGTAGTTAATTTTTCTTCACTATGATTTTCTAAATTTTGATCGTAATCACTATTACTATTGTTACTTTTAATACTATCACTTAAATTATTATTTTTTATATTATTATTACTATTACTACTACTGTTATTTATATTCACAGATAAATCTTTTTCATTTTCAATCAAACTATTATCGCCACAACTTCCACTTTCACTGACCGTATGTGATTTATTTGATATTTCAATATTAATGTTTGATATATTTATAGGCGTTGTTGCCGTCGCTATCGCCGTCGTTGTTGTCATTGTTATTTCACTTTCTGTTGGGGCTGTTGTTGTTGTTGTTGTTTTAATTGAATTTGTAATTGTTTCATCATCATCACCAGCCATTAATGATGATGGTGGTTGATCTGCAATTCTATTGTGATCAGCCAATGCTGGTGATGGTGTTTTATTATTAATTTTATCTAATTCTCTATATGATGTGGGTAATGTATCTAACATTTCGGCGGCGGTATTTATTTTAATTGGAATATTCTTTAAAATTGAATTACTGTTTTCTGTTGCTGTGGTTGATGTTGATCCAATGTTATGATTATTGTTATTATTATAATTATGATTACTTTCTGTACTATGATTACTACAACTATTACTATTATTGCTAATATTATTATTACTTTTGTTATTATTATTATTGAATAATGGCGTTGCAATTGTATTTGTTGTTGTTGATGTATGGTGGGATTCTAATTGAATTGGACTTGTTGATTTACTGCATTCAACTACTGGTGAACTGGGTAATGATGTACCATTTTCTTCTTGATCACTTGAAATTTCTGTCAAATGAAAATAAAATAATAATAATTAAATTTTAAATAAAGTAAATTGTTTAAAATTATGATATAACTACAAACAAACTGTTAATTTAATTGTTCTATACACCCTATCACCTTATACACGTACTATTGTAAAGAAATGGGAAGAAAATATACAAAAAGTGAAATTCAGTAGAGCAAAACAAACTTCTATAATGACCTTAGGCCATTTTTATTTTTTTATTTTGTTTTTTTTTTTGTTTTTAAATTTTGTATTCTTATTGTGTCAGGAGGCAGAAACTCTTAGTTGTAATTTAATATTGTCACGAGGATAAATTCTTAAATAGAAAATAAAGACACAAAAAAAAAAATAAATCTGATGAAAATCTATCGCAAACATGAGTTTGTGTAAATGAAAATCTATATCTATCTCTATTTTAAAGAAGGAGAAGAAAAATAATAATAAAATTGTAACTTTACAATGTTCTAATAGAAATATGCTATAAATTGGCACGTGTATGATATAAGTTAACATTATTTAACTATATTTAAAAATTGTGACTATTTTTTTTTAAATTGCATATGGAATACAATTAAAATGTACATGAATATTCATGTATTTGGATTATGTGAACAAAATTTAATTTTAAAGTAAATTAAAATTGATATATCTTTAAAGTTTACATCTTTTTATATGGCATTACCATTTACCAATCTTGATTATACATTAAAAAAAACACCTACATAAGACGTAAAATGAAAGTGACACCAAGTGCAAAAATCTAAAAATTGAAATTGAAAACTCTATATAGACACGTGATGCCCAAAAACGATTTTAAAAACAAGTGTTAAAATTTTAATAAAGTTTTAAAAAGGCGAGGTAGGCAACACTAAAAATCTGCCAAAATAAAATATATTAATAGCATGCAAATAAAAGAAGTGTCAAAAAATAATGACGGTTCAGGATAGAAAAACCTTTTGACAAACATATTTCGAACAAGTTAATCAAACCACAATCACACAGCAAATCATCCGAAGAAATGAAGAATAGAAGAAGAATTTATTTCCCCACTTTGGTTTTCAAAAGTATTATTTTATAAAGCATTTTAAAAAAATAATTAAATAAAATTTCAAAAATTAAAAAAAAAATAATAATCATGCAAATATTTAATTTTTAAAATTCTTATCAAATAAAAATTATTTCTCTTCCCCTTAGGAGTTTTTCTTTTAGGTCCAGTAATTTTTAAATATTTTTAAAGCACGCACAAAATTATTTTTCAAATTCTAATTGTATATATATGTATAATATTATGCAGATATTTTAAATATACATAACTATATGCATGCATATATGCATGCAGCTTTTAGATAAGTACATCTAAACATATGTATCTGGAGTATAAAATTTTATACATAGAAGTGTTAAGAAAAGATGTACTCAGTTTTTAACTCTAAATAATAAAAAAAAAAAAAAAAAAAAACTAGTCTTGTAATACCAGTAGAAAACAAAATTGTAATAGCATGCATACATACTAAATGGTGTTGCCAGATAGATTTAAATATTTAGTCGTATACAAAAATTATATTAAATGCTTGTTTGGTAAGGTGTAAATTTGTGTGTAAATTTGTAAATGAATTTAATTTGATATTTAATTTCAAGTAAATGATGTTGTGGTTGTTGTTTTTGTTATTGTATTTTAACACCTTAAAAAAATGTGTATATGAATATTAAAAAGTGGTTGAGAATTGAGTGAATGGAAACTATTAAGCATGCATTTTACTTAAAAATTTTGTCTCTCACTCTCAATTTTTTTTTGTGTAATTTTGGATTTTATTATAGAGGACAGGGGGACTGTGTGCAAGAGTACTGCGTAATTTAATACAATTTTTTTTATTATAATTATTTATTTTATTTTTTAATAAAATAAAAAAAAAAAAACTATTTTGTTACAGTTATAACACATATTTTATTTTTTTATTAAAAAACGAATTTTTTAGCTTTTTTTTTTTTTATAAATGTAAGTAATATAATTTTTTTTTAATTGGATTTTTTTTTTATGGATACCATGTTTATTTGTTGAAATAAACATTTTTTACTTCTTTTTTTACTCTATATATATAAATAATATTTTGTAATACATTTATAATTAGTATTTATGGGTTTAATACATATAGTTAGTTAAGTTATGACTTAAAAAAAAAAAAAAACAATTTTTCATAATGCTAACTTTATTGTTTGGTTTTTTTTTTATATTTTTTAGTTGCCATTTGTGGAAAACTAAGTTTTTTATAATGGTAATAAATTATATAAAAAAAAAATTATATACATAAAGTATAAAAGTATTTTAAGTATATAGTATATCTATATTTTATAATATTATATAAATATAAACAATAAAAAAGTATTATATTGTACATTCCCACACAAAGACATAATATTAAAGTAAAAAAAAAACAAATATATCATTTTTTGCATAGTTAAAGTTTTCTAGATTTTTAACCGCATATGAATTTTGTTTTTTCTGGAGAAAAAATGATTTAAAGTAATTTTAAACTTTTTAAAAGATTTTCACTTAAAAAAATTATGGAATATATTTATATATATATATATATGAAAATTAGTTTTATTCACAAATTTGAAGTGAGCATACCGACGGTATTGATAAATTAAAAGTAAGATTAAAATATTCCGTTTTAAATTTCTATATAGGAAAATTATAAGTAAATATTTATTATATTGGTAACACTGATTGTCATCAGATAATTGAAAGGGGATGATTGGTAACACTGATTGGTACCCTATAAATTAAAAAAGAATGTATTAGGAACAAATACATTTAAGAAAATAATTTTTTGCATAACGGTAACACTAATTGGTACCATGTAAATTAAAAAAGAATGTGCAGGACGGTAGCACTGGTTGGAAATTGAAAAAAGGGTTGAGTTCAATAAAATCTTAAAATTTTTAAACTGTCTTTTGATGTCATTTATAAAAGTAAGACGGTGGTAGTGCATGTATATATTGAAATTGAAATAATCTCATAAAAAGTTTTGAAGGTATAGTGCAGTGAGTTGTGTTTGGGTGCATGTTAGAGAGCAATTGACATCCACTTATTAAATATTTTAAAAAGTATGGTATGAGTTACGAAATATCACAACTTAATTTTATATAAATGTTAATTGATTAATTTATATAATAAAATTGTTCTTAGAGGGCCTCGGTGATGTAGTAGGTAAGCTTTTATCTAATTTAGCTATAGTGAGTGAAGGTTTGATTCCCGTACAACTCATGAAATATTTAATTGAAAATCAAATTGAATCAAACACTGGAAAATTACTATATTAATTTAGTTTAGTATTCATTAAAGAAAACACGAGATGGCATTATTAACAAAACCATATGATATAAACATTAAGTGTTGCCAACATAGTAAGATCAAATTATAGTTGAGTGATAACGATAAGTATATTAAATTGCTACATTATAGTAAACAAACAGAAGTTATATAGAAAAGGAAATAAAGAATCGACGAATATATAATTTTTAGAATAAGTGAGAGAAAGCGAAGTTAAACGTAAGGAAGAGCAAGCTCCAATAAATTTAAAAATTTCAGGAATACAAAACCAAAAAAATTGAAAAACACTGTTTTAAATGATAAATCTTTTCAATAACCAACGAGAAGATTATCCAATATAAATTTAAATCTTAATTAACAATAAATAATAGGTGATTTTCAAAAAAAAAAAAAAGAAAATTTTACAATAATATATTAACGAATTATGACCCCAAAATAATTTTAGTACATTTTTAAATTTTAGTACAAAATACAAAATAAAAAAAAATTTTTTAAAATTAATTTTAATAAAAATTAAATTAAAAATACCACATACTTAATATTTATTATATACTTATTACTGAAATTTTATTTCATAAATCAATTTTTTTAATTTTATTTTGCATTTAATAAAAAATAAAAAAAAACCATTATTCTCAATTTCAATTATAATTTTAATTTTTCTGCTTTATTGTGTTTTTTTTTTTTGAAAATTTTTTAATATTTAAATAATTATATTTTTAATATTGTTTATTTTATTTAAAAAAAATTTATATTTTTTTTTTTTGAAATTTTTTTATTTTTGGAACGTTGGCGTTTTATTATTACTTGTTCTTCAATATTCACCACATGTTTGTTTATTGGTTCAATGATGATCTTGTCTACCACAATTAATTTTTATTGCATTAATAATGTCAAAAATTATTTTCCGTCTTCGTAAATTTTATTAAAAAAATTTTAAAAAAAATTAAAAAAATAAACGGAAATATGAAAGGAATTTTAAAAACAAATTATTGTTTTTTTATTTCTTAAAAAATAATAAGAAGTTAAACATTGTTGCTCGATTTACAGGAAGAAGTTTAAGGAAAAATACAAAGTGTACTTATGTGAAAGCCATTACTTATATCAGTACTGAAAAACCGAAGATCTCCATTATTCAGATATCCATTGAAGATATCCATCATCTTATAAAAATTCAAATCTTTGAGATTATTCCTCTTTTTGATTATTACAGCGGTCAAATTGTCCCTATGATCACTTTCTATTATGTTTAAATTTTTGTATATTCTAATGTCCTTCAATAGCTCACATTAAATCAAGCGAATTTTATATTTTAAACTTTCTCCGATTCACAGGAATACTTTAAGAAGTAGTGTACTTATGTAAGAGAAAGAAGCGCCGAAAAGCTGAAGATTACCATTATCCTCATTATCATCATTATTATCATGGTACAGAATTTCAACTCTTTAGGAGCATTCCTCTTCTTTACTATTATGAAAATCAAATGTCACCCTGGTCACTTCCTGACATATCCTGATTTAATTTAAGTTTTTTTAATTTCCTAAACGGTCTTATACAATAAAAAATTTTCGATGTATATTCAAAGTTTCTTATGCTTCTTAACCCCTAGCCCTCCCTAAATTAAACGTATATTTTAATAAAAATGCCTTCGTGTAAGTGCTTACTCTACGCCTATACATATGCTTATACATTATCCTTACTATATACGATATCATATTTACATAAACTTCTTAAACCTCTTTTACAATCAATTAGGACATTTTCAAGAAGAAGAACAGTACAATAAAGAAAATTAGACAATTGGTCACCCTAGATTCGTAGTAATTTAGAATTAGTAGTTCTAATGTCACTTAAACCTAATACTTACTCATTATTCAAAGATTATTGTAACTAGTAATTTATAATTAACTTTATATAGTAATAATAATATAGATGAAATTCAGATACTAACTGAATAATGGATGCCAGTCTAACGAAATTACAGTAGTATTTCGTAAGTCGCACGTTATGTGATTGAAGTTTCTAATAGGATCTACAAGATGAAGTCTTCTTTAAATTTAAATAATTATCTATTTTGAGGTTAAATTATTAAAATTCAATTAATATTAACTAGTTGATGCAAGATCGTAAACTATATAAAGCATGAACGTGGAACTCCAGCCTAACGAAATTAAAGTAGCATTTCGCAGATCGCACGTAAAGTAAGTGAAGTTTCAAATGCACTAAAAGGTGAAATCTTCTTTAAATTCAAATAACTAGAAGATTCAGGAGAGTATACTATATAGACACGGACTATATAAGGTTATAGAAAGAGTTTTTGGAATGGGAACGCTTTGTTGCTCGTCTTTAAAGGAAACTTTAAGTTACACATAATTAAAATTTATGATTCATATTAAAACAAAAAATTAGTATGCCATTTTAAAAATAAATAATAAAACAAAATTATAATAAATCAAAATAAATTACTACCATATGGTAATTACAAAATTATAATTTAAAAAAACAAAATAAAAAGATATTAACCATAATGTCACAAATAAAAATATTAAAATCTTAAGATTTTAAGATATTTTTTTTGCAAAATTGAAACTTACTTCAGTTGTTTGTTTTTACGAATATCTTCTTTAATTTTTTTTAATTATATTATTTTTTTTTTTTAAATAACAAATCTTAACTTTTAAACACGCGTCTAATTTATTACCTTATATATTTTATATATATATATATAATTTTGATATTTTTTAATAGTCTAATTATAAATTAAGAGCGTTAAATGAAGCATTTAATTACCCAACTATGTTAGGTACTCTTTAATATATTTTTATGATATTAAATTAACCTTCATAACTTGGTTTATTATATATTAAATATATACGTAATATCTCGTCCACAAGTAATATTTTAAATTAAATATAAAAAAATTATATAAAAAAAAATTAAATAAAAAAAAAAGTAAGTAATTAAAAAAAAATATTATAATACGAAAACAATTTTTTACTTTTGTATTAATTTAATGTGAATATGTTAAAATAAATTAAAAATGAATAATTAATTGTTTTATTTTTTATTTTAATATTTTTTAAATTTATTTTTGGTAAAATTTTTTTTTTTTTTTTTTGTTTTAATTACGAAAATATTAAAAGTAGTTAACTGGTCTATTAAGTAAGAAGACTATATTTAAAGTTAAATCACATATAAGTAAGTAGTTATTAAAAATATATAAATTAATTTAAATTATTTAAATTTGCTTAGTAATAGCTATAGTTCAGAAATTGAATAAAAGGAAGTTGTCATATTTTATATACATAGTTAGGTACTAAAATAGGGCATTACATAATATAGTATACAGCTATTTTTGGTAAAAATGGCTTTCTTTGGGAAACTAAATACACCCGGAACTGTGTTCTATTTATAAAAAGTCAATGATGTTTAGCTGTGCTCTCCGACTACAAGTTCAAAATTCGTTCAAATTCACTTCAATTTAAGTTCAAATTCACCTTCAAATCCGTATACTTATAGTGAATTTGAAGCACAGCTGCGCAGTTAATATTATAGCAAAGTAATTTATTATCATAATAATGACAAAAGGCTAAAGGCACCCCGAATTCCTTGTGATGAATGAATGATTATGTTTCGGAATTATAAAGTGAAAAAAGTTTTAAAACAAAGTATATAATACTCGATATCAGTCACAATGGTCCTGGCAGACGGGGGTTCTTTCAATATTGGTAATTCAGTGTAATACGTAATATTCAAATAAATAAATAAATAAAAAAGATATTGAATTTCAATTCTATTTGAGGGAACATTTACCTGAACCTTTATATGCGAATTTCCTCTAATTTGCTCTAAAGTTCGTATACAAATATGATTTTAAAAAGTAATCGATACATATCAAGTCTAGGTAAGGTATAATCAAAGAAATAATTTATTTATTTATAAATTACATAAGAGTTTCTTTGTTGGCCAATCACACGGAATCTAAAAAAAAAATTATAGAATTTCATTTAGAATTTGTATTGGAATTTTCCGAATTAAGTTCAGATTGATTGAAAAAATTGCTCCAGACTATTCAAAAAACGGATATAGGAATTAGTTAAGTTATTGTAAATTTAATTAATTAATTAATATTAAAATAATTACATTTATACTTAACATGTAAAAATTAATTAATTAATTAATATTAAAATAATAACAATCATACACTTAACATTCTTCAATATATATTAAAAAATATATAAAATAGTCATTTAACTTTTTTAATTCTAAGAAACTAATTTATTAATTTAATATTCATTCATTCAGTCATAATCCATTTAAGTTATGAGATAATATTTTATGATTAAATATATATTATTTCACCTTTTTCACCTTTTTCAACTTTTTATTTCACCTATAATGTCAAAAATAAAACACACGAAACATTTAATAGTTATATAAAATTATTTATTAATAATAAAAATCAATGATAAATTGGCCAAAATGGTTTAATTTCTCAACCCAAAATAAAAAAAGTCTTCCTTATTTTTTTTTTTTGACATTTCATCATTCAAGTTCTAGAAAATATTAAAAAAATTAAAAAAAAAACCCACTTGTAAATAAATCAAAGATACTTAGTGATGACTAGAAAACTAAAATTTTTACAAAAAAAAAAAAAAAAAATTGAGTTTGATAAAAAAAAAAAAGGAACTTTAATTTTATTAAAAATATTCTATTTAATATAATTAATCTGCGTAATATATCTTAATTAATAACTAAATAGAAAATCCTGAAAAAAAAAAAACAAAATATTATAAATATAATATCCATTATTCTGTCATAAATAACCTCTTTTACTGAGTTAGAAACAACACAAAATAATATTATATTATATATTTTTATATATATATACATTTGTGAATATTTATATATAAAAAAAAAAATTTCAAAAAAATATTTATTTTAATATTTAAAATTTTAAATATAACATAACAAAAACAAATAATTAATAAAAATATATAAAATAAACTAAAATAATCCATTAATAGATTCATTAAGATACAATGAATCTATTAAACTTAAGATACTTATTACACATTTTAAGTATACATAGTTATCTTCCATATTATACAAATTGAGAAAAGCCTATTCTCATTTTAATAACAATCTACAAAGTAAAAGTTTCAATACATTATAAAATGGAGCTTGAAACACCTTGAGGAAACCTAATCAGTTATAACCAGCATACTCTGACATTTTATAAACTTTGACTTACAGGTATCATATAAAAATTTAGAATTAATAGAAAACCTCGACAAAAAAACGCTTACTAATTATATTGTAAATGGATATTTTATTCAAAACTTATAAATTCAACTCAAAATTAGAAGGAAACTCTCCACCGGACTTTATATAAACTTGAACGACGCCCACCTTGTCCTTTTTAATCATAACTATACTTAAACTACTTTTTTAGAACCATCCTTAGCTATACTTAAAGTATTTACTTTAAAAAACTACTTTTCATTTTCTAAACTAATAGTTTCCTTAAAGTTTCCTACATTCAAAATAACTCTATTAGAAAACTAAAATTCTTTTCTAATAATAATTATATCATACATATGTGTATCCGACTAATATATCATATTTTAATAAAATGAATAATATTAAATGAAAAAAAAAAAACAATATTTATATAAAAAAATATATATATAGTTATGTATATATAATTTACAGACAACATTAGATACAAATATTCTCTAAAATGATTAATTTATCTTATTATATATTCAAAGTGTTTAGAAATTAGAGAGACAAAAAATTAAAAAAAAAAAAACCTATGAAAAATATAGCAAAAAAAAAAAAAAAAAAAAAATTTTTAAATAAAAACAAAAAAAAAAAATGAACAAGTTTCACAACGTAAATCGAATCGAAATAAGAAAAAAAGGTTTTATTTTTTTTTTTAATATAATATCGTGACAATCTGATTCAAACCAAATAAATTTTAAATATATTTATTTATATTAATTTATTATTGATTATTTTTTTTTTTTGTTTTTTTAAACAAATTTATGACGTTAATTATTATTAACCATTACTAATACAATCATATATATTAATTCATTTGTTATAGGTTTTTTTTTTCTTAGATATATATTCCTACACACATGTTCATACATACGCGTATTGTTTTTTTTAAGTTATGAATTATGACTTTAAATTTAATTGTGTTGGAATAAATTCATTGGAAAAAATTGATTCACCTTCCCTTTTAAATATTTCATAAATTTTAATAATAAAAAAAAAAAAAAAAAATTTATTTTAAAAAATTTTCCATTAAATTATTAATAATATACTTTATTTTGATAGAGTTAAACTAATTAATTAATTAATTAATTAATTAGTCTGAGAAGAAATGTCATTTATAAGGGCAATCGCATGTTTCAAGAATTATGAATCGATTATTTTAAAAATATAGAGTATTTTGAATTGAGAAATTTTTTAAATCTAATAAAAATTGAAGTGTGAACTTGAGGGTTAAATAATAGTTTTATCAATTATTATTAGTAATAGTAGCTTGTCTTTTATTACAATCAACTAGATGATTAGTAATAAGTTTAGAATTTTATTTAATTCAAAAATTATGTACAGAATTTAGGTTTTATACTAAACCGAGTTAAACCCAAATTAAATATAGTTTTGATTTAATTAACCTGCAAGTGCATTAACATTTTTTTACGAAAATATATTTCAAAATTAGTTTTTCATTAATAAAACTTGTAAAAAAAAAAGCTCGAACAGAATTATAACGTGTCATAAGCTTTTTAATTATTTATAATTAGCTCGGTTATCTTATTAAGAACCCGTTATTCGTTAGACGTCACTAATCGAACATTTAAAACAATTATATTACATATCTGGTTTTTAATTGATATATTAAAAATTTTTACATTAATTAATAATTGATATCACCTGGTTAATTAAAATTAAACACACAATATTATTTAAAAAAAATTAAATTAATTATTTCATAATATTTTACTAATAAGTACATTTAGTTTATTTATAAATTCGTTATAAAAAAAAAAAAAAAAGAAAATTAATAACTACTTAATAATAGTAATAATAGTAGTAAAAGTAATAATAAAAAAATGAAAATGAATTTAAAAGTCAATTAAAATTAAACAAAAGTATGTGTGGTATGAAAATTTTTAAAAAAAGAAATAATAAAGTTGATGTCTTCTTTTTCCTCTTTTTTTTTTCTCCTTTAAAACAAGATTACTTAGTTGTTATATACATAGTATATAATGTATATATATATATGTATGTATGTAAAAAATTCCTTATTAAAACACGTTTCCTTTTATTTTCTATTACAACAAACTTACAAACTATTTGAATTTGTAAATACGTTTATATATGTACTTATATTTTCTAACTTTATATATGTACATATTTCTTTATATATAATAACATTAATGTAGGTAAGTTAGTATGTAAGTATATATATATATAAAAAAATATCTTGTAAAACTGTTTTTTTTTTTTTTTTAACTTGTATATACAAAGTGGTTTCCCCTTTAAAGATAAAATATTGTTAGATATGTCATTAAGATATAACAACAACAACAACAACAGTATAATATTAACAGCAACAGTAACAGAGCCAACAAACCAGCAACAATATAACAACACTTTTTTTTTTTTTAAAGTTAAGAATTAAGAGAGAGATGAAGAAATAAAACAAGATTTCTTTATAGATATTTTTCATAAAATGTCACATGCTTTTGCTTTTAAAAACAAAAATTCAAATGTTAGTTAATTTTTTTTTTTTTTTTTTTTTTTTTTTTTTTTAATAAAAAGATACTTTTTTTTTTATTATTATTAATTTTGTTTCTTTCTGATTAAATGATTTTGTTAGTAATTTTTTTTTGGTTTTTCTATCGTATTTTATTTTTTTGTTTTTCTATTTTTTTTACTCTAATGTTGCTGAAACATGTTTACATGAATATTTATTAGAGTTGCCAATATTGACTTTTTTAGAATTAAAATTAGAATGAACACTTTCTGTCTATCAGTGTTGATTAGAGAGTAGAGTTGTACCTTAAAATTACATATTGTATGTATTTGATTAAGAGGGTACTGTTATTAAAGGGTATTGTTATATACGTACTATATACTGTACAGTTATACAGGGTACAGGATACCGGTTTTAAAATAATATCAATGAAGGGGGTAAGATGTATCAAAAATTATAATGTAAAAAAAAACAAATTAGGTAAATATCTTTGATAATTCAGTAGACGAAAAAGATAAAAAATTAGGTAGAATACGATTTGACAAAGGATAAGGCAAAAGATGAGACAAAAGGTAAGACAGAAGATAAGATAAAAGATAGGATAAATGATAGACGATTAATAAGTAATCTTTAGAAATGAATTGGTCGGGTATCGCACATGGATTTTCATAACGCCATGTTATGACATAATTTTAACGTACAACTGGTTATTATGAATATAAAAATTTACAACAACGAATATTACGTCATTACATTATGTTATGACCATCCATGTGCGCTAGTTGCAGGTTAATATCCTAATTAAAAAGTAAACTTTAATTGACATCTGCAGATTTCCCAGACTCTCAAATCATATTTAATAACTAGATTTCATATGTTTCATATGATTTCATATGTTAATTTCATATTAATACCTAAAGAATAAAAATTTTTAGGAAATATCTAATTTGCAGATACATCTAACCTTACTTAATTTGCAGAAACTTACTTAATTTGCAGTACACCCTTCTGCCTTCCCCTAGATTCAATTGATAATACAAATATTGATATCTCATATAGCAATTAGTTACTTCCTATTAACTACTTCCTAAATTATTCATAAAAATTAAGTATATACGGCAACTCTAATTAATAATTTTTTGTGCATAGAATCTAACAAATAAAAAAAAAAAAAAAAATTACCGCAAATTATATTTTTATGATTTGAAAAATCATTATTAATAAAAACAAAAATAAAATATTTATATAGATAGATACACTTGTGTGTACCTATATCTTTAAATTGAAAAAAAAAACCGTTGTTTATTTTAAATTTAAATTTATTATTTAATTTAACTGGGCACAGGATAGGTTAAAATACTTTATAAATTTATTCGATTTTTCTTTTAATAATATTATTTTGTTATACTCATTGTTGTTGTTGTTTTTATTGCTTGTTAGTCATTTTTTTTTTTAATTTAATATAGTTAACCTTTTAAATCATATATATTTTACTAAATAATATCTTAAGATTAAAGATTATTGCATGATAAAAGCTTTTATATTTTTTTTATTTTTTTATTAATATTTTTAATATTATTTATTGTTATTTTTGTTGATTTTTGAATGAGTTTTTTTCTCTTAGAGATTTCGTGTATATATATATACATATATTAATACCTATAGTTGTAGGTATATAGTTGTTAATATTAATAACTTTTAGTTATAAGCTCTAATATTGTAACTAGTTGTTGCCGCGCTTTATTCATTTATTTATTTATTAATAGATACATATATATATATATATATATATATATATATATATGATTTAATTTGTTTAATTTACACAAAGATCCGATATATCAAAAATATTTAAATTAATATTAGATTAAAATTAGATCGAAATTCAACAAAAATATTGAATATATTGAATAAAAAAATAGCTATAGATAAAAAAAAACAGTCAAATTAAAGATTTTTTGAATTTATTATTATATTTATTAATATATTCATAACGAGTTTTCATAATAAAAAAAAAATAATAATAATAACAAACTAACAAAAAAAAAATAAAAACATAAGTAATCAATTGTGGGAAATAAAAAATAATAATCTTATAATTTATATCTTAAGATATAACAAACAACATAAATTAATATAAATAAAAAAAAATAAAAAAATAAATAAACAACAACAATGTTTTTAGTCTTTTAATCTTCTACTAGTGTATTCTTAAAGATATATATATATGTATCTAATCTACTTATAGGTTAATTTAATATAATATATTATATTATATGAATTGAAAATTATACAAAATATGTGTATCTTAAAGATATCTTATGATTTTTAATAGATTATGACTAAATTTGAATTTTTAAATTTTTTTGATCTAATTTTTTTTTTTTTGATTTTAAATAATAATACAAAATTTTTAAAATATTTATTAAATAAAATTTTTTTTTTTTTTATTTTGTATTAATTTTGTCTTTTGTACTAATATATAATATGTATGTATGTTGTTTTTTTAATTAAGAAATAACTTGTCATACATAAAAAACAAAAAAAATTATATGTCCAATTATAAAGATTATTTCCTGTATAATTGAACTAATTTAAATCGCGTATTAATGGAAAGTATATTTTTTTAATATAGTTTTTAATTAAGGAATTGAATAAAGTGTAATAATATTAAAATATATAGGTAAATAAAAGTATATGTTTAACTTTTTTTTTTATATACACTTTATAATATTAACTTATTAATGCTATTTGATTATAAATTATGAAAAAATTAAATAATTACAATTATAGTCAATTTAATAGGGCGGCAACCTTTGTTAGTATTATTAAAAAAATAGAACATGTTGTGTACACTATAGTATACAATATTAAAGCCAACACTTCAATTAGATTAATTGGTATAGAATACGTCCTATTTCTTACATCTATAATACAAGCTATTTTATATTATATTAGATTGTAATTTATTTCTATATCTGTGAGTTATATTATTAAAATAAATTATTTTTTTTTATTTTGTATGTATTTTTATTAAAGATATTATTAGTTATTTGTTCTGCCATTAATTTTAACCCAATGTTGAATGGCAACTGAGTGGAGTTTGAAATTCCAGATAAAAGCCACATAAATTTATATATAAATTGCAACTTATAATATCTTTTAGCGGCTATTCACTGTACTTTTTATACCGGCATAGCGATTGTTTTTAGACAAATTTAATCAATTCTTCAAATTTTTAAGTCGTAAACTGTAACAAGGGTATATTGAATTGGAACTATAATTGGACGACAGACATTTTTTATTTAATTCCCTACCGCGATACAATGCGATAAACAAGTGAAAAAACCTTTCCTTTTATGACATAAATTATAAATTTTATTAGACATGATCTAACGAAGGTTTGAACTCAAGACACTTTAATTTAATTAAGACGTCGTAACTGCTAACAACTCCACCACTGGTAGAATTTCATTGAATTGAATGAAAACAAATTAAATGATTGCAGATTGTGTTAACTTATTTAAAATTATTAATAGGATGGAGTCTAAAGTAATTCTGGAACTCAAAGGTTCAGAAAAGTATGTTTGATAAGAGAGTTTAGTCTGAGTCTATTCTTTTGAACTCGAAAGGTTCTTATTATTTAACAAATTCACTTTTCTTTCCAAGGTCCATTTACCAGAATTTTGGAATTCGAATATATATACGATTAAATGGTTCTAGGTATAAACAAAGTATATACAACTTCTTGTTATATACATTTAAAAAACGCTATATATATTAAAACCACGTTAAACAACAATATTAAATTTTGTTTTTCTAAATAATTAAATATTTATAAGTAAATAATTATATTTGCCCTTTGGATTACCCAAAAAGATACGTTGCTCGAACTCTGAACTATATAAGTGTATAAAATAAAATATTATACAAAATTTTAAAAACATATAAGTAGTATTTTTTATATAAATGCATTTGTTATAAATGTATTATGTATATATATTATATATATATATATATATATATATGTATATATAATCAATATATATTTTATTAATTAAAAATTTAAAAATAAATTCGATTTTCCAAAATTAAAATTAAAAAAAATAAATTGTATTTAATATATATATGTATGTAATTATTTAAAAATTAAAATTCTGGCATAAGTTTTTTGTTTTATTGCTTGAATATTTTTTCAACAAGTCAGACGTCAGTTAAATTAAAATAAAAACTGAAATTTACTTAAATATACAATTTTAAAAATTGTATTCCATTTTTAAAATAATGTTTTTAAAAGAACATAATATATAAGTTTAATTAATTATTAATTAAAACTTATATATCTACAAAATATATTTTAATATAAAATTAAAAATGTCAGATTTTTTTTTTTTTTTTGAATTAATCAAAATTCTGATGAAATTTTTATTTTTATATTATTTTTAGTAAAATAATATATTAATATATTATAATTAAAAACAATGAACGGAAATGATTTAAAAATAATTAAATTAATTAAATTAATTATTATTTTAAAAGTAAAAAACAATTGTTTGGTTGTTATTTAAAAAAAAAATTAAAAACTATAACTAGTACATATTATTTGAAACCGAAAGGGCGCTCCTTATGGTCTTGAAGAAAAATTTAAAAAATTTTAAATTTAAATTTAAATCAAAATTAAATAAATAAGTAATTAAATAATATGTGTGTAATACTTATAAGTATTTTAATTATTGTATTTGAAAATTAATTTTAAATATAACACAATGTAATACGTAATTACATAATAAAATTTTTAATTTGCTAAGTACTTAAATAAGTACTTAATTAATACTATATTTGACATATCCACTTTGAAATAAGATTCATATTATGAACTTATCTTCAACCGATTGAGGAGAGCTTAGGTTGAATAGGTTCTAATACTTAATAAGACAAAAAAAAAGTTTAGTATAAGAAAAAGATACTTTAAAATGTAAGTAAGGTCATAGGCTGAATTAGAGTTTAATAATTATTAAATAAGAATTATTAAAAAGTATGACAGTGTATATCACTTCGAATTTACTAAGATTGTAAATTAAGGGATAAGTTATAAGTTATATTATATAAGCTCTTAAAAACTTAGTTATCTGAAATTAGATACAAAGTAATTGAAATAATTAACCTTATTATACAATTAAATAGTCAAGTTGGTAGATATAATTTATAGCATAGCTGATGGTTTGGATGATATTAGCTGGATTTTTTTTGATATCCTATATATAAACATCAAATATACAGGGTTATAAATATAAACATCAAATATACAGGATTTTTACTTTTTTTTTTATTTCAGAATTTTGTGAAGAAAACTTGGGAAATTGGAAATGGAACAGTACACAACAGAACAGCGATCAATTACAAAAAGTTATGAAAAATATAAAAAATCTAAGACGTTTCTACATGTTATTTGTATTAAATTAATAACCAATCTTTTAAAAATCCGATGTCTAAATTCTTTTTAAGAACTTAACTTATCGAAATAGCTTCTAGCGCATTTAAAACCAATTAATTAACGGAAAATTAATATGATGATATATTAATTTTTAAAATATTTCAAAATTAAAAACATTTTAAAAAATGTTTCAAATTTCTAAAAAATGAAGCAGAAGCCATACTTCTACATTTTTAAAAAAAATCTATTAATTAATTGATAATTATAGTTTTATTTTCTGAGTCTAATATCTAAATTTATATTATATATACTTATATCAGTATCCAAATCAAGTATCTCATAGTGATACTCTGAAACTATTATGTACACAAGTACTCAGAGAAGGTTTATAATGATAAGTGATAACAAAAGGTACCTACATGCTTTTTTATAGACATTATTATTCTCAAAAATTACTTTAAAATTAATAATATTAAATATGATTAATAAAAAAAAAATAATAAATTTATAAATAATTTAATTTTTGGAAAAATAATTATAAACAAAAAATTAACTTTAATATTTAAGTACATAAATTTGAATTCTTACACTATGAGTACAAGTAAATATATTTATTTATATTTTAGTTTTTTCTTTTTTTTTATAAATAATATTTTAATTTTTGATCTGTCTAATATCTAAATGATATTGTGTGTAGCAGTCCATTTTTTATATATAAGAATAATTTTAAATATATAAAGAAAAAAACAAAGATTTTAATTTATGCCTTTATTTTGGAGCGTAAGTTTAGTATAGTATAGAAGACCTCCTCTATCCTCCTGGGGAAGTTTTAAAACATTTGAATAATATCATATGTTGAGAAATTTCAAAAACCTTCCATTCAAAAACCTCCTTCCAAAGAGGTACTAATGACAGTTTAAAAAATATTTAATTAAATTTTAAAAATGAGCATTGAGTATATGAACTCTGTTTAAATTCTATAAAATTCTGTATGGAAAAGTTGTATGGTAGCAAAATCAAAAATGCACAATTTTGAATAGAAGAGAGTCTATATAAATTAATATCAATAGTAACACTTATTAAATGATTTGTGATGAATATAAAAAAACATTTCAAATACTTAATATATAAAAATAATACAAGTGTCGCGAAGCGCTCAAATTCAAACGATTTTTGCATTCAAATTATTATTTATAAATTCAAACAAACAATTGAGCCGCGACCGGCAATTTTGTGACCGAATAAGCCGATTGAGTAATTCATAATTCACAACTGTGATTAGATTGACAACATTTTATGCGAAAGGCTTACATTCGAGTAGGTGAAAATACTTTTATCTGGTTTATGACTCGACTCATCTAAAATTCGGCATTGCGTTTAAATCAATGGCTTAATCAATAATTAATAATTGTATACTTTAATAAAAAATACATTAATATGTAACAATATAAAAAAATACAAAATATATATAAAATAATTTAATTTTAAAAATATAACTCACAGATATATAGAATACCGTAAAACCGAATTATTACAATATAAACAAAATAGAATTGTATCTATTGAAAATCTAAAACGTTTCTAAATGTTATAATGCAAATAATATGACCCCCTGTTCCAACATCTACCTATAAGGTATAGATAGGCTTAGTAGTCCAACAGTTAAACATTTAAAAAAATAAATTGCTATCAAACCGGTATAATATTATATATAAGATATATTATATGCAGAACATTGATTCTTAAGATAGCTCCTTAAAGTATGCAATATTATAGTATACAAATTCTAATAATTTAAACAAGAGGCCAAATTAGTGAATAAGACACTTTAAGAATTCTTATAAGAGATGCATTAATATATATTTTAAATCAATTGATCCGATATGACAATATTTTTAATCCCCTTCTAATCGTTCCACCGAAATTCAAACTACTGATTACAACCTGAAAGCCTATATAACTATACTACAGTTAGATTTTTAGATACAATTGGCTTCTTAAATGCTTGTTTTGTAGTTTTAAAATATAAAATTAATTACCCTACATATAAATCACAAATTTTTATCTAATTATAACAAATGTATAAGGTGAGTACTATACTCAAAGGTGAGTACTACATTCAGTACTACTCTAAAATCATATTTCATTATTTTATATAGCTAATATTTTATCTATAAATTTTCAAATTTAGTTCTAATTCTTCTCTTATTGGTTTAATCATAATTTTTTTTTGGGAAAAATATAATTTTTTTTAAATTTATTTTATATTTTAAAGTTTTTTTTTTGTGTTTTTTTTTTTATCATACTGTGAATATCAATGTTTATATTAATTGTATATTTTGTATCTTAAGATTGTTTTTATTTTGTGGTTTTAATTTAGCAATATAAACATGATTAACATGAAGAAAAACGTGGTTCTCCAGGCGGTTAAGATATATAGGTATACATATATATATATTCTAGCTTCTTTTACATTTACTAAATGTATATATATATATAATATGAAAATATAGTAATTGAGAAATGAATTATTTTCAAAAAAAATATATATTAAAAATCTATTGATTATAATAAACAAATTGATGATGATACGTATATACACTATTTTTTTGGTAATTTTATAATTTATCATATTATTTTGGCTTATTTTAAACCCTCTTGAATAAAATTTGTAATATATACTATGTAAAATAAAATTAATTCAATATATATATATATACAATTATGGAAGATATAGATATGCATATATATAAAATACTAAGATCTAGTGCTAGAATAAGGAATTTAATTTAAAAAAAAAAGTTAGTAGACGAATAAATAAAACAAAAGGTTCAAAATAAAAATTTTTGAATTAAAATTAGGTCAATTGAAGGTTGAAATAGTTTTTATTTAATAGTCAAGTTTATACGAGTACTTATATACAATTTTTTTTTTTCAGATACTATTTTAGATACATTTTTAGATACAATTTTAGAATAAAAGATTCTATATAAGATTCTAAGTCTAGGTATGTTAAAATATTAATTTTTATTTATATATGATTATTTTGCGATAAATAATAAGTACTTAATTTTTTATTAATACAATTGACGAGACTTCCAAGGTGTGAATTAATTTAAAAATATTTTATTTTTATTTTTAAATATATAAAAAATTTAACATAATATAATTATACAATTTATGAGATGCTGGAGAATATTTTGGTGTATATGAATTAGTATATTAATCAATTTATAAATTTAATCAATTTTTTGAAATATATTCAAGATTTAAAGATGATAATAATTTCAAATGGAATTGTATAAAAGTAAGTAGGTACTACCTATGTATTTAAAATATTTTTTAAATTATATTCATATTAAAATATATAGTGAATAATAACCAATAGTCTAGTGAATAATAACTAGTTGATTGATTTATAAATTTTTTTTTTAGGTATAAAGCAGATTACAATAAAAAGAGATTTTTAGTATAAGTATAGTATATACTAATTATAAATAATATAATAAAGATCTCAGTTATAAAATTGTAATGCAATTTAACTATCTGCAAGATACAGAATTGTTCTATATTTCTAAATTGTATTTTAGTATTTATATAAACTATATATTTTCTAACATAGTATCTATTTAAGCCACATATCTAAAAGATACATTTCAATTAAGTTCAAATCAACAGCTTATTAAGTATATAGGCATAAAAATGCAATCAAAACAATTAATAATCGTTTTTCAACCTTTAGTTCAACCTTAGATTTCATATAAAATAGTCACTCATATTTTTTCCTCTTCAAAGTTACAAAATATGCTATTACTGAGCTGTGTTCATATATATTATGTTCTTAGTTTAGTTCTTCGCCAGTAATAGAATTGAATCTATTGACAATCTAAGACGTGTTTTGAGTTTTAAATTAAACAGAAGTAGGGAATAACCATACCAGATGGTATCGACTGTTTAATATTATTCTAGAGGCCTATATATCTATTTAGTATCATATTGAGTTTGAAATTAAATCAATTTTAATTCTACTAGTAAATATCTAAAGGCAGTGTCACATAATTCCAGTTTTGAAAATCTTGTTTTTAGAAAATTCATTTTTAGAAAATCTAGTTTTTTATTGAAAAATCTGGTTTTTAAGGATTTTAGTGTTGGATACAAAATCTAATTATCAGCCTTCTCCGAATTATTTAAAAAACACATATTTTAACGAGATTTTCTAAAAACGTGATTTTCTAAAATAACATTTTCTAAAAACGAGATTCTCTAAAAACGGAAATTTTTAAAAATGAAATTTTCAGAACGGAGATTTTGTAGAAATATGAGTTATCAAATTGAGATTTCGACCCTAATCAATTTTTCTAGTTGTCTTTAACTAATTGGGCCTAAGATTACATGTTTATATTAACACTATGATTACTTATTACAGTTATCGACATAAAAATTCGATTTAATTACATAAATGAAATAGTTACGTACATATATATAGCGTATAATATAACATAATAAGTTAATCAAATTAAAAAATTAAAAAAACTAAAATTTATTGAAAATTACGGAAATTTCAAATTTTTTAATTGTTTTTGAAAAGCCTCCAAAAATTGAAACTTGGCATTTTCTTAAATATCTTATATGTATATTTCTATATGTTTATAATTATTTTATATTGAGTTTATATACTTAGATATATATTTAATTTGTTTAAAAAAAACATTTTCAGCTGTTTTACTAATTTTAAATAATTTAAAATAAATACAAAACTAAAAGTAAACGTGTGCCGGCTTTTTTTTATTTAAAAAAAAAACAAATTAAATGCGATACCACATCAATTGATTAACCGCTTATTTTTTTAAGATTCAATATGAAAGAAATACAATTAAACAACAACTAGAATACTAACAAAACAACTTGACTAACATGTTGACTATATGTCATTATTAAATATTGTCTAATTTTTCTGACAACAATTTTAATTTCAACTATACTTATGTATAATTTTAAATATATTTTAAATTTTAATTTTAATAATATGTTAAAACAACTTTAGTATCTTTTGAAATAATAAAATAAAATACTTAACTAAATAAATTGAATAGAATTGGTACTTGCTAATGGACTTTAATTGTCATTGTAATACAAATGTCAAATAAAAAATAGAAAAAATGTCAAAAAATATTTTCTAAAAAATATTTGTAATAAATGTAGAAAAATTAAATAATCTTTTACAAAAATAAAAATAAAATTAAGATAAGATTAAAATTAGAAAATTCGAAATAATGTAAAATGGCCGACGGTAAAAACATACGTGTTAATTTTTATTCATAATTTTAAATATATAAATTTTAAAATTACTTAAATACTTATTTTGAAAATTATTTAAATAAAAAGCTCATTCAAATTAAAGTAATTTATATGGTTTGAAAGTAACTGTAATCACAGATTAATATATTTCATGGCCTAGTCTATGTTGTACTGTGATCATTTCCAAATTAAATAAATAATTATTTTTAAAATAATTTCTTTTAAAAATGACGTTTACAGGTGAAACACTTTCTTTTACAGAAGCAAAGCACCGTTATAAAACTAGAAAAACTGGAAAAATTAACCCATGAAAGAAACGGTATAATTTGATAGAAAAGTCGCATAGCCTAATCTATGTTAGACTGTGATCATTTCAAAATTGAATAAAACAATTATTTAAAATAACTTCATTCAAAAATGACGTTTAAAGGTGAATCACTTTCTTGCACAGAAGTGAAGCACTGTTATAAAACTAGAAAAACTTCAAAAATCAAGCAATGGAAGTAACGGTATTAATTGATAGTAAAATGTCATGGCTTGGATATAATCTATTTTGGACAATGCTTTATTAAAATATTATATAACATTCAGTTAAGGATATTAAAAAATTTTCAATATTGTAAATTAATTATTTAAAAGCATTCCCCTTCATATACGTCTATTCACAATTAATTTAAATTATAAAAATACCCTTAATTAATATAATTTCACTGTCATTTAAACATTTTAAAATATTTAATTGTAGTTTTAATTAAATAATTAAAAATTTTTTTAATAAAATTAAATAAATAATACTTTAACTAAAAATTTAAAATTATAAAATTAAAATAAGTTATATACCAAACTAATCAATTTATGCAGCCCACTCTCCTGTCATGAAATTCTTTATCACTTAATATTTTTTAAATTTTAATATATAAAATATTTTAATTTAAATTATATTTTAAAATAAATACAGTTTAGAAATTAATTACAAACGATTTCTTTCCCAATATAATGTACGCACTAAAAAGCCTTACAAAGTTTTGTTGTGAATAGACCTAATTTTATTTTATAATAAATGTTCATATGTACGTCTATCTATCTAGAGATACTTATTAAATAAATTTACAATTAGAAGGCGCTAATTATTATTTATTTTATTATTTAAGTATATTTTTAATTTTTTTTATTATATTATTTAATTATATTTAATTATATTTAAAAATATAATGAACCTTTTTTTAAAAATTTTAAATAAATTTTTATTAAATTTATAATTTTTTGTAAATGCCAAGAATATGTCAAAAAATTTTTACTGTCCATTTAATTTGATTTATGTCACATTTTTATTATATATTATATGCAATTTATATAATATATAAAATATATGTACTAATAAATATTTAAAAACATAATATAAAATTAAAATGTACATAAGGGTAAATTAACAGATTTTTTTTTTTGTGAAATAAAATTTTAGAATTTTGAATTAAAAAATATTTTTAATATTTTATTTTAAAAAAAAAAACACGATGTTTTTTCTTTGATCTTAGTTATAATTTTTAATAAACGTCTACTAAAATTATTATTACTTTAATAAATTTTAATTAAAATTTATATTTTAAAAAAATAAAATATGATCTAATAAAATGAAAATATAGAACACATATTTTAATATAAAAATATATTTCAAGACCCAGTTTTCCGGAGATACAAATGAAAAGTCTAATTAAGTTTTTAAAGGACCTACTTATATAAGAATTGAAAGGATTGGAACGGAACAAAGACATAGGCGAATTTTCAACATAAATTCAATTGTTTCAAATCTAAAGTGTCTCTAAAAAAATATAAAAGTTTCTAATCAGTCTCTCAATCTATATATATATATAAGGTAACTGAGTTATTCATAATCCCCTTTCTATATTTCACTAATTGGTTTTAAACTCAAGTATATAAACTCAAAACCACATACTCCATTAGTCCCTTAATTACTATAAGTATATAAGTTATACTATTAGACTAATAATGGGAACCTCCTTATTCTTATCAATAAGTAAAGTATCTAAAGAACTCTTTTAAACTACCGTTATAAATTAATTAGATTCGACTTAAAATTATATGTATATATAGGTATAGATAGGTGCTTATAATATAACTACAAAGTAGGTACAAAACTTTATAAATATATATATATGTAACACTCACCACGTTCAGACCTATTTCGATCTTTAAGTTGTTTAACAATTCCATATTTAACAGTACCAAATTGTATCATTTTATTGATAGTATCTGCATTTACAATGAAATCACTTCGCATTTCACACAATTTTTAAATATTATTAATTTTAAATATTAATTAATTATATATATATATATTAATTTATCAAATCCAAATATATACTTATGGAATAAAATCAATTTTTTTCTTATTATATTCACAATTTTTTTTTTAAATTCTTTCTTTATTTACTTTATTTTTTGGACTGTGTTTTAAAATATTCACAATAATTTATATTAAATTATTTCTTTTTAATTGTAATTTAATTTAATTTTTAAGAAACCAAAAAAATCAAAAAAAAAAAAAATTCACAATAGAAAAACAATTTTTTTGAACTTAAAATGATAAGTTATCACTTATTTATTTGTTGAATATTATTGCATACTATTATTATATACTTATATTATGTATATCTTTTATCTTAACTTCATTTTTCTAATTTTTTTTTTTTTCTATTATATATTAAATATATATTGATTTATATATATACAATAAATGTATATATATATAATTTATATAAAGTTGTTTATTTTGTTAGTTTATTATATTTATATTAATTAAAATTAATTAATTAATTTAAATGTAACATTTGTATGTATATACCGAATATTATCATTATTAGTTTGTTGTTTTTTTTTTATTTTCATTCATTTTTATTTAATATTTTTATTTTTTTTAATTTGAATATTTTGAAAATAATTAAATGTTATATACTTTTAATATACATATTTATATTAATAATTAGAAGATTGCACAATTTTTAATGTTATATACCAAAAAAATTCAATTGTTGTTATTAAAAATAAAATTCCGACAAAATATTACAAATTAATTGTTAATTATATATACATATATATTTTTTTGTACATAATATTTGTATACAATTATGTATATATATTATATACAAATTGAATCAACATTGTATTTAAATAAAAAAAATTTAAAATAAATTTAAATTGTTGACATATTTTTTTATTTTATTTTTATTAATATTATTATTATTTTATAAATTCGGTTTTGTTTTTTTTTTAATATTTTATTATATTTAATTATTAATAATTATCATTTTTTTTTTAATTAAATTTGTTCATATTTTTTTTTTTATACTTGTTATATACTTATTATTTATTTATTTTAATTTATTTATTTTTATGTATTAAAATTATTTATAATTCATACATAAATTTAGATTAATATTATTGTAGAATATATAAGTATATATGTATGTATATTATAATAAATGGTTATAGTATTAACGTGTGAACTGAACACGATTCCATCATCAACTGTCATATCATTTTTAATTTTTTTGATTTAAAAAAAAAAAACAAACATAATGAAAAATAAAAAAAATTTTTTTGAAATGAAAATGATGTATATATAATATGAAAATTTATGTATATATATAAATTTATTGTAACATATAAAAAAAAAATTTTTTTTTTATATGAACATATTAAAAATTTTTTTTTTGTATTTTTCTTTTTGTTTTTATTATTATTTTTCTTGTATATATATATATATATATATATATTTGATTCAATATAGATGGTTATTAATGTGTGTACTATATATATATGTTTGTATATACATATATAAATTTAAATAAACAATAATTTTCCTTTTTTTTCCTTTTCTTTTATATATTAATTTATGTATATATATATATATATATTTGTTTATGTATTGAATTATTATTTGTTTGTCATATTATCATAATAAGTATATATATATATAATATAATATATACTACATTCAATGTAAATATCTTGTCGTGTTGTACTACAACTTGCTGGATATCCTTTTTTGTTTTTGTTATTGTTATTGTTTTTTTTTTTTTTTTTAATTCAACGTAACAATAATTTTTATCTCAGCTGGGCAGTTGAATGTATTTTTTACTATGTTTATACTATTTATTTTATATATATATTATATACATATATATTTAATTATATGTTTATTATTAAACTAGATCTTATTTATTAATAGGTTTTTTTTATTAATCAAATTTTTAATTTTATACCCATTTAATATAAAAATTATTTTTATTCAATTTTTTTTTTGTTGTTTTTTTTTTTAATTAATTAATTTTTCATTAATTTATAAATAGAAAAAATTTTCTAATTTTATTTGATATAAAAAAGTATGTTTTTATTATTATTTATTATATTAATTAAAAAAAAAACTTTTATTATTATTAATATTAATTTGTACTTAAAATATGATTTATTTAATTTTCAAATTTTTTTAAAAAAAATTTTTTTTTTTTTATTATTATTCCGCCGTTTAAAAAAAAAATAAAAGTTTATTTTTTTTTTTTAATAATTTTTTTTCTTTTTTAAAAAAAAAAAATGTGTTGTGTTAACAGAACGCACGTTGGAATCACACTGACACACCGTTAAACAAAAATCACTCAACATCACTACACACTACCCTCAAATTCAAACTCAAAATAATAAAAAACAAAAAAAAAAACAACTTTATTGCTTTGCATGTTTATACTTTTTTTTTTTTTCTTTCCTTTTCTTCTTTTTTTATTTTTCTACCGTTGTTGTTGTCTTTGTTGTTATATTATTGCTGTTATTTTCTTGCTACCTTACCTTGTCTTACCATTTATATCATATATTTACCTATATATATATATTATCTATATAGAATTCAAAAATAACGAAATATATAATACATAATATTATATATACAACAACAGTAAATCGTATTCGTAACTTATAACAAAACAACAACAACAACAACAAAATTAATACACAATATTACAGTGACTATATAGTGAGTGAATGAGTGAGTGAGTACTGTGTGCTGGCTGCTTCAATAAAGTTAAAATTAAAAAAAATAAACACAAAACAACAACAACAACACAAATAAAATAAAAATATTAACCAAACAAAACATCGAAATAAAAATGAAAAAGAAAAAATATTAAAAAAAAAAGAAAGAAAGAAAAAAAAACTACATAAATAAAAATTTGAAAGACGGCAAAAATATAAATATATATTTATTAAAAAAAAAAATATAACATAAAACAACACAATAATATATACGAAAACAGAAATATAACAGAGAAATATAAAAATATATATATGTACAGTATAAAACATATCAAAAATACAAAATACAAAAAAAAAACAACAAATCCAATACTCATAAACTGAAAATCATATTTTTCATACACAGCCACAATAAAACAAAAATAAAAAAAAAAAAACAAGAAAACATAAGAAATAAAGAAAAAATAAATAATTTAAAAATTATAAAATATAGAGAGAGAAGATATACATATATAACACTTGTATAAAAATTTGAAAATATAAAATGATAAAAAAAAGTTCAAATAAATTAAACACAGCCTTAGAATTAAAGAAAAATATACAATAAAAACAACAACACAAATTAATGTATAAAACCGAATTTAATAATTTCGGAAATATGAAAAATATAAAAAAAAATAAAAAAAACAGTAAATATACAAATATATAAGTATGTATAAAAAATGAAAATGAATAAACAACAACAACAGTATGGATATAAATAATATACATATTAATAAAAATAAAAACAACAAAAATAACAGTATATGACTTTTCATTACTCACTTTTTTTCAATTTTCTCTCTCAATTTAAATTTTCCCTCGCTAACTCATTTTTCCGTTGTTTTCTTTGGGTTTCTTTGTCAATATTTTGTTATACAGAAAAAACGTTTGATTCTCCACAATTTTCTCAATAGCTCATATTCTCTTTGACTGTATTCTGTACTGTAGACTGTAATTCTCCTTATCATATTCATACATAATGTTAATATGATGAAAAACAAGTTAAATTAAATTGTCTCTCTCTCATTTGGTTTTTTTTTTGATTATTTGCTTTTTTTTGTTTTTTTTTTATGAAATGGAAATGCGCAATCTCTGATAGTATTCAATTCGAAATTTCCGAAATCATTTATTTTGCTTTTTATTTTGTTGTTGTTCTTTTATATTTGTGTTTTTTTTTTTTAATATAATTTTGATATTAATGTAAAATGTAATGTTAATGCAATAAATTATATCTTCCACAATTAAGTATTCTCTACTAGAGATATGATATAAATTGGATTCTGAGATAGTTTTGTTTTATTTTTTTTTGTATTTTTTTTTTTGTTTTTTCATAATAATTTTTTCATTAATTATATTATAATAAATTATTACATATAAGTACTCGTATTATGTGAGTATATATATAATTATATATTATAAGTAATTTGTATATACGACGGGGAGGCATATGTAATAATGTGTATATAAATTTATATATATTTGTAAGTATATAGATGAAATTAATAATTTAAAAAAATTAATATAATTTATTTAATTTAATAATACCTACCATTAAATTTAGATAAGGAGTACATACATTCAAAACTTTATAATATTTAAAATGTTATTGAAAATAAAATTAATTAAATATTTTTTACATTAACAGTTAAAATTACAGTAAAATAACATTAATTTAAAATTAAATTATTTTTTAATTCAAAATTAAAGATAAATTACTTACTTATGTAAAAATTATGATAATAATTTTATATACCTAACCTATAGTATAAAAATGCAAATGGCTCTAATTAAATGGCCCCACCCATTTATTAATAATTCGCGTTATGAAAATCATAACGAAAAACAAAAGAAAAACAAAAAAAATAAACAGAAATATGAGAGAATAAAATTATACAAACAAAATAAACAGCAGAGTTGTCATAATTTTTTGTGTTGTTTTTGTTTTGTTGTTTTTTTTTTTTGTATTATTTATTTCATATTTGATCGCTGGCAAACTCTGTTTATTTGAGTGCGACTTACGAAGTTGCGAACGAATAAAAAAGAAATTTATGAAAGTGTAAAAGAGATGGAAAATCAGAAAAATAAAAAAAAAAAATAAATAAAATATGAAATATTAAGCCAACCTCCAAAATGTCTTGTTTTTCTTGTGTTGTTTTTTTTTTTTTTTGTTTTTTAATATTAATTTTTTATGTAGAGATTATTATATGTACATGCATACATACTGATATAATTATTATGTATTTAATATATTTTTTTATGACGAGTGGCGACTGGTGAATGGTGAGTGTTTTGAATAGGTTTATCATATTAAATTATGAAAATATGATGTATTTAAGGAGTTGTAGATAATATGTACATGTAAATTTTTTGTGATATGAAAATGGGTATGGAACGGTGAACGCCTAATAGTACGCGTTATTTAAATTTCATAATAAATATTCATTCTTATTTATTAGAGTGGGTATGGTTAAATTTTTAACTTAAATTATATTATTGACACTAATTTGATTAATTAATTGATTTTATTGTTGTAGGTATAGGTACGTTGTCGTTGAAATGATTGTGTTATAACTGCTAGTTTCAGTAAAAATTTTTTAAAAAAATAATTAATTCTAAAACTGCAAAATTAATCAGTCATTAAAGATTATAGGTATGAGATAGGTAGAATATGTAGGTACCTATATAATTTTTAAAATGTTTTTGAATCCTCGTTTATTTTTTAAATTTATTTTTTAAATATATACCTAATTACCTACATTTTTAGACTCTAGAACAGTGTAATTTGGTTTTTTGTATTACTTATTTTTTGTATTACTTATTTTATATATTAATATATTAACTAGCCTGTGTCTATGGGTTTATTTTTCAGTCTATCAATTAGTGACATTTGTTAAGTAAATTTTTTTACACCTATTATGAATTACTTATATATTTTATACTATTACATAATAGTGTGACACTTTTTTACAAATTAATAATTTTTTCCATTACAATAAGTGTTTATTTCCATTTACAATAGAAAACTTTGCGTATGATTGCTTTATATAGGAGTCAAATGGTTAAATATTTTTTAAATTTACTAGAGATTCACATTCCAACAAAATTTTAATAAAACTGTAGTAAGTTAATAGGTAGGTATTCAATATATGGCAACAAAATAACATTTTTTTTGTGTTTTGCAACACAACCAAATTTTATAATTCTATTTTATTTGAAGAAAACTTGCGGAATTGGAAATGGAACAGTACACAACAGAACAGCGATCAAAAATTACGAAAAGTTATGGAAAATGTACTGAAAAGAGCACGAATGTGCGAAGCCGAAAAGTGTCACCACTTGCGGGACATAATTTTTCTAATTAAGCTAAAAATATTCCCCATTAATATACTGTATAGCAAAATAAAAAAATAATTAAGCATTCCATAAAAAAGTTATTAAACATTCAAACCATATCGGTCGTTTTGCGCCACCTTGTATTAAAATTGAAAAAATTAATGAAAATATGTAATATACCTACTAACCTACCTTAATCATAAAGTTAAATAGAAATCAGTTTAATAGATCAAAATCAAAAGCTATATGGGCTGAAGTAAACCAATTTAGAAAATATCAATTAAAAAATTTAAAGTGCCTATCAAGTATTTATAAAAGTTTAGTATGTTTAATTTTAAAAAATTAAGTAGGTAAACCATCCACAAATTTTTCGACCCTAAACAAATAATTCAAATTACCCTCAATCTCCCTCAATTATAATACCCGAAAAATATAATTGACTTTGCTAATGTAATAAAAACTAGACCAAGTACCAGATACTTTTCACATTACATTATAAATTAAAATTTTTTATAGGTACATTACAGAATGTATAATTTAAGAAAGTATCATAGGGTGGTGTTGCCTAATTTCGAACATGTCCTATAATCGAACACTTTTTAAAAAAACTAGTATAATAACAAAATTTGACTTATTTTTAAAATGGTTTTTTTTTTTAATTTATTTGTTGAAGTTTCCCCTACCCTTACCAAAAAAAGCAGAACAAAAAATAAGTTAATTATCTCTCAAAACGCTAAAACTTGAAACTGGTTTTTAAACACTGCGTTTTTCATTGAAATTGCTAATAAAAAAAGAGTTTTAAGGGTTGCAGAAAATAGTGTTTTTTTATGAAATCTGTAAGCAAATTGTTTAAAAATTTATATATTCATGGAAAGGAATATTTATTTATTGAATTTTCTTAAAAATTAAAGGAAAATATTAAAAATTTGTTTATATTTTTGACCTGTTCGAACAAAGGAAACTAAAATACACAAATTTCTTATTTCGAACACGGCGTTCGAATTTAGGCAATCCAAATTAGTTTTAGATTCCCTTATTCGAACACAATGTTTTCTTCAGATTTTAAGTTTTTACACAACAATTTTTTAAACAAAATGAAAATGTTTCAGCAATAGAGCGAGGATTCTTTGAAGGTAGCTTTCGGTAAAATCAGGGAAGGGTTTTTGAACGTTAGGGACGCCAGTAAACTCTTTCATATTCCGGTAACAAAGATAAGAAAATGAAAATGGACTATACAGTTCAGACTCAGAGCGAAGAAAAATTAATTGTAGAATAACTTGTGAATTTGGCTAAATGCGGCTTTCAGCGGGAGCGTTCGAAATCTCGTTTTCTTGCAAAATTTTTTAAAACTATCGCGAAAAAATGGAAAAACAATTTAAATAATTTATTGTTGACTTATTATGTATGAAGAGAAATTAGAAGGGGTTTTAAAGTTGGGTACAAAATCTGGCTTGAAATAATCAGTTTGCTCGGGTTTGGGTGGCGGGAGTCCCCCATTATATTAAATGCTTTGATGCTTATAAATGAAAATTTCAGTGAGATTTTGGAATTGCATACAAAATGAGGATTCCAATAATTTATTTAATTATATTATATTATTTGCTGACTCTTTAAACTTAATTTTTGATTCTAGTTTTGGATGCGAAATCTAGCAATAATTAAATTAGCGGAGTTTCGGGCTGACCGATTTTTCTAGCCAATTTCTTTTTTAATTTTATATGTATTTTAGAAATCTAGTTTTTTTATACATATATAGGTATACCGAGAACTTTTAACACCTATGTAAAGTCCATCAGGTTGATTACGAAATCAGGATGTTGCCTTCTTCCAGAATATTTATTTAATTTGCTAGATTCTGAGTTAGAAGCGATTCGAGTTCAATTCAAAAATATAGGATTGTACCTACCCTTTTCTTTAAAAATTAAGTAAAAAGTTAAAAAAAGAAATCAAAAATCAAAAATTTTGCTTTTAAAAATATTATTTATGAAATTTTTATTTGATATGTTTTTTGGTAGATTTACTTTATTTTTTTGAGTTTCTTTATCGTCCAAATCAATTTACTAAAAAAAAAAATTATTTGGTTGTAAAACTCGTTATTTTGATACGCGAGATTTCGTAATCAACCCACTTTTCACAAAAGCCAGAAGAGCTCCAAGATGTGGTCCAAAAAAGTAAGGGAGGAGAAAAAAATTACCCCTTTTACCAACGGCAAGCCAGGCAAAAATGATATTTTTAGGAAATATCATAAGTCATAAGGAAATATTCAACCGTAATCCACAAACTATTACAAAGGCGTGTAATAAAACGGAAGAAAACATTAGGAAATAGTTTAATGATCCAGAAAACTATTAAATTAAATTAAGTTATTTAATCTTTGTATTTATAAAGTTTTAATTCATAAGAAATAACAATATTTAAAATGAAAACATGGTATTTTCAATAGTAATTCTTTAAAAAAATTTGTGTTCGAACAAAGGAATATCTGCTTTCGAAAATAGGCAACTGGTGTTCGATTATAGGCAAATTTGCGTTTTTTAGTAATTTTTAAATAAAATTATTAATAATTTGTATAATTTAATTTAATTTAATTAGTTCGAAAGGTTATTAAATTTACTTTCGATTGATATATAAAACTAGTTATTCGGTCAATATACACATTATTTATGACCAATTAAAGTCGCAAGTATCGTTAAGTGTTCGATTATAGGGAACTTAACCCTAATATAATATATGTACAATACAAACTATTTAATATCTATCTACATAAAACTATTTCTCCATAAATAGGTATAAAAACTTTTTCTTAATATAAATTGTATCCCTCCCCCTACTCTCTTTCCCTAATTCCGTAATACAAATAATAACAAATATTAATTTTTCCAGTTCTTAACTAAAATCTTTAATACTTTTATTTTTCGAAATATTTATTTGTTCAATTCTAATTTCCATTCATTCAATAATGTTTATAAAAATGTATTCTGAAAAATTTCCCATCTCAAAAAACAACCGTTAAATAAAATTTTTTAATCATTAGAACCATTCTGTACAGAATATAAAATAAAATGATTTTAGAAATTTTTTTTTCGAAATTAAATTAAGAAAAAAATTCTTAACTTTTAGTTACTTAAAAAAAAAAATAAGAGAGAAATTATTCCCCTTTAATTTCTGAATAGTAAAAGAGAAGAGCTAAAAAATAGGAGAATACGAAATAACTGAGCAGCCAGAAAGTCAGGTTAGGAAAATAATGAAAAACTTTTATATTTTCAATTTCGAAATTTCGAAAGAAATACTTATCTTATCAAGCCGCTGCTAACTTGTATTGTGTTGTATTTTGATGTGTATTTGCAGATATTTTTCTCTTTCATAACTGCAAAAAGTATATAAAAAGTACTAAATTTTTTCATTCAAACTGGGGTATGAAACTGTTATACACACTCATTCTCTTTTTATTTTACTGATATTTCTTTATTTTCATAATTTCTGTATAATTATTAACTTTTGTTTTTACTATGCTTTATACTATTTTTCAATACTAACTAGGTAGTATATGTACTATGTATAATTTGTATTTGATTTAAGAATAGACAACGAAAATATACAAATGATTATATACATTAAAACATACATACTATACTACATAAGTACAAATTATAAATTTTTTTTATTTTAAATTCATATAATTTTATAATATTTATTAATTCTTTCTCTCTCTTATTATACTCATATTTCTCCCAATATATTTATTATACTCTTATAATATTTTATATTGTTATTTTATTATTTCCTTATTTTTGTTTTTTATTTTTTTTT
>OY720444.1:74586203-74670438 GCA_963082915.1 Dolichopus griseipennis | reverse complement strand
ATTTGTTTTTAAAAGAACATAATAAGTATATAAGTTTAATTAATTATTAATTAAAACTTATATACTTACCTACAAAATATATTTTAATATAAAATTAAAAATGTCAGATTTTTATTTTTTTTTTGAATTAATCAAAATTCTGAGGAAATGTTTATTTTTTATATTATTTTTAGAAATAATATATTAATATATTATAATTAAAAATAATGAACGGAAATGATTTCAAAAATAATTAAATTAATTAAATTAATTATTATTTTAAAAGTAAAAAAAAATTGTTTGGTTGTTATTTAAAAAAATTTAAAAACTATAACTAGTACTTATTATTTGACACCAAAAGGGCGCTCCTTATGGTCTTGAAGAATAATTTAAAAAATTTTTAATTTAAATTTAAATCAAAATTAAATAAATAAGTAATTAAATAATATGTGTGTAATACTTATAAGTATTTTAATTATTGTATTTGAAAATTATTTTTAAATATAACACAATGTAATACGTAATTACGTAATAAAATATTTAATTTGCTAAGTACTTAAATAAGTACTTAATTAATACTATATTTGACATATCCACTTTGAAATAAGATTCATATTATGAACTTATCTTCAATCGATTGAGGAGAGCTTAGGTTTAATAGGTTCTAATACTTAATAAGACAAAAAATAGATTAGTATAAGAAGAAGATACTTTAAAATGTAATTAACTATATGATTAATAAGAATTTAATAATTATTAATTAAAAATTATTAAAAAGTATGACAGTGTATAGCACTTTTAATTTTTACTATAAGAGTGTAAATTAAGGGGTAAGTTATTATATATAGGCTCTTTTAAACTTGATTTTAGAAAATATTTAAACATATATGATAGTTATCTTAAATTAGATACAAAGTAATTGAAATAATTAACTTAGTTATACAATTAAATAGTCAAGTTTGTAGATATAATTTATAGTATAGCTGATGGTTTGGATGATATTAGCTGGAATTTTTTTGATATCCTATATATAAACATCAAATATACTTTTTAAGAACTTTTAAAATTTATTTATACTTTTTTTTTATTTCAGAATTTTGTGAAGAAAACTTGGGCAATTGGAAATGGAACAGTACACAACAGAACAGCGATCAAAAATTACAAAAAGTTATGAAAAATATAAAAAATCTAAGACGTTTCTACATGTTATTTGTATTAAATTAATAACCAATCCCTTGGAAATCCGATGTCTAAGTTCTTTTTAAGAACTTAACTTATCGAAATAGCTTCTAGCGCACTTAAAACCAATTAATTAACGCAAAATTAATATGATGATATATAAATTTTTAAAATATTTCAAAATTAAAGACATTTTAAAAAATGTTTCAAATTTCTAAAAAATGAAGCAGAAGCCATACTTCTACATTTTATAAAAAAATCTATTAATTAATTGATAATTATAGTTTTATTTTATGAGTCCAATATCTAAATTTTTATATATATTATACATATATCAATATATCTAAAATCAAGTATCTCATAGTGATACTCTGAAACTGTTATGTACACAAGTATTTAGTGTAGGTTTATGTCTTAGGTTTCAATTAGGCTTTAAAGATAAAATCACGGATAAGTGATAACAAAAGGTACCTACATGCTTTTTTATAGACATTATTATTCTCAAAAATTACTTTAAAATTAATAATATTAAATATGATTAATAAATTTTCAAAAGAAAAAGAAATTTGCTTATAAATAATTTAATTTTTCGAAAAAAAATTATAAACAAAAAATAAACTGTAATATTTAAGTACATAAATTTGAATTCTTATAAGTAAAATGTACACTATGAGTACAAGTAAATATATTTAATTTTTTTAATTTTTTTTATAAATAATATTTTAATTTTTAATCTGTCTAATATCTAAATGATATTGCGTGTAGTAGTCTATTTTTTATATAAGCATAATTTTATATTTAAAAAAAAATAAGATTTTAATTTATGTCTCTTTTTTAGGCGTGTAAGTTAAGTATAGTATATAAGACCTCCTCTATACCCGCTAGAAAGTTTTAAAAAATTTGAAAGATGACTTATGTTGAGAAATTTCAAAAACCTTCCATTCAAAAACCTCCTTCCAAATAGATACTAATGAAAGTTTAAAAAATATTTAATTGAATTTTAAAAATTGGCAATGATTACATGAACTCTGTTTAAATGCTATTTTAAATACTCTGAATGGACAAGTTGCAATATAGCAAAATGCACAATTTTATTTCTGATACAGTTTTAGAAGAGAGTCTATATAAATTAATATTAATTTTAACACTTAATAAGTTGAGCACAAAGGTGAATACAAAAATACATTTCAAATACTTAATATATTAAAAGGATATTAGAGGGGCCACGAAGCTCAAATTCGAGCGATTTTTGCATTAAAATTATTATTAATATTAATAAAGAAATAATTTAGCCGCGACCGGCAAGTTTGTGACCAAATAAGCCGATTCAGTAACCTCGGATTGACTTATGTAATAATTCACGACAGTGATTAGATTGACTACCTTTCATCCGAAAGGCTTACGTTCAAGTCGGGTTCGAATTAATGAATTTATTATTAAATCATAATTGTATACTTTAATAAAAAACACATTAATATATATAACAATATAAACAAATACAAAATATAAACAAATAATTTAATTCAATAATATAACTCACAGATACATAAAATACAAACAAAATTAGAATTGTAACTAATGAAAATCTAAAACGTTTCTAAATGTTATAAGACCTTGTACTACTGATTGTAAATTGTATGTGGAATTCATTAAGATTAATTCTAATAGCACGAGTATTGTATGACCCCCTGTATATGGTATAGATAGGCTTAGTAGTCCAACAGTTGAACAGTTGAAATAAAAAAAATTGCTTCCAAACCGGGATAGTATCATATATATAGAAGATATTTTATATGCAAAATATTGATTCTAAAGATGACTCCTAAAAGTATGCAATATACACAAGTGACCAAATTACGGAATAAGGCACTTTAAGAATTCTTATAAGAGATGCATTAATATATATTTTAAATCAATTGATCCGATATGACAATATTTTAAATCCCCTTCTAATCGTTCCACCGAAATTCAAACTACTGATTACAATCTAAAAGCCTATATAACTATACTACAGTTAGATTTTTAGATACAATTGGCTTCTTAAATGCTTGTTTCCTAATTTTACAATATAAAATTAATGACCCTACATATAAATCACAAATTTTTATCTAATTATAACACATGTCTAAGATGAGTACTATACTCTAAGGTGAGTACTACATTCAGTACTACTCTAAAATCATATTCCATTATTCTATAACAAAATTTTATCTATAAATTTTCAAATTTAGCTCTAATTCTTCTCTTATTGGTTTAATCATAATTTTTTTTTTGGAAAAATATAATTTTTTTTAAATTTATTTTATATTTTAAAGTTCTTTTTTTTTTATGTTTTTTTTATCATACTGTGAATATCAATGTTTATATTAATTGTATATTTTGTATCTTAAGATTGTTTTTATTTTGTTGTTTTAATTTAGCAATATAAACATGATTAACATGAAGAAAAACGTGGTTCTCCAGGCGGTTCAGATATATATACATATATATATATATATTCTAGCTTCTTTTACATTTACTAAATGTATATATATATATATATAATATGAAAATATAGTAATTGAGAAATGAATTATTTTCAAAAAAATATATATTAAAAATCTATAGATTGTAATAAACAAATTGATGGTGATGATACGTATATACACTATTTTTTTGGTAATTTTATAATTTATCATATTATTTTGGCTTATTTTAAACCCTCTTGAATAAAATTTGTAATATATACTATGTAAAATAAAATTAATTCAATATATATATATACAATTATGGAAGATATAGATATGCATATATATAAAATACTAAGATCTAGTGTTAGAATAAGGAATTTAATTTAAAAAAAAAAAAAGGTAGTAGACGAAAAAATAAAACAAAAGATTCAAAATAAAAATTTTAGAATTAAAATTAGGTCAATTGAAGGTTGAAATAGTTTTTATTTAATAGTCAAGTTTATATATATACAATTTTTTTTTTTTCAGATACTATTTTAGATACAATTTTAGATACAATTTTAGAATTAAAGATTCTATATAAGATTCTAAAGTCTAGGTATGTTAAAATATTTATTTTGATTTTATATTTGCGATAAATAATAAGTTCTTAATTAATTATTAATACAATTGACGAGACTTCCAAGGTGTGAATTAATTTAAAAATATTTAATTTTTATTTTTAAATATATATAAATTTAACATAATATAATTATACAATTTATGAGATGCTGGAGAATATTTTGGTGTATATGAATTAGTATATTAATCAATTTATAAATTTAATCAATTTTTGAAATATATTCAAGATTTAAAGATGATAATAAATTCAAATGGAATTGTATAAAAGTAAGTAGGTACTACCTATGTATTTAAAATATTTTTTAAATTATATTCATATTAAAATATATAGTGAATAATAACCAACAGTCTAGTGAATAATAACTAGTTAATTGATTTATAAATTTTTTTTTAGGTATAAAATATATTACAATAAAAAGGGATTTTTATTATAAGTATAGTATATACTAATTATAACTAATATAATAAAGATCTTAGTTATAAAATTGTAATGCAATTTAACTATCTGCAGACTGCAAGGTAATGAACTATTCTATATAATCCAAATTTTATTTTAGTATTTATATAGTAGATTATATATTTTCTAACATAGTATCTATTTAATCCACATATCAAAAAGATACATTTCAATTAAGTTCAAATCAACAGTATATTTAGTATATAGGTATAAAAATTCAATCAAAACAATTAATTATCGTTTTTCAACCTTTGGTTCAATACTAGATTTCATATAACAAGTCACTCATATTTTTTCCTCTTCAAAGTTACAAAATATGCTATTACTGAGCTGTGTTCATATATATTATGTTCTTAGTTTAGTTCTTCGCCAGTAATAGAATTGAATCTATTGACAATCTAAAACGTGTCTTGAGCTTTAAATTAAGCAGAAGTAGGGAATAACCCTACCAGATGGTAACGACTGTTTAATATTATTCTAGAGGTCTATATATCTATTTAGTATCATATTGAGTTTGAAATTAAATCAATTTTAATTCTACTAGTAAATATCTAAAGGCAGTGTCACATAATTCCAGTTTTGAAAATCTTGTTTTTAGAAAATTCATTTTTAGAAAATCTAGTTTTTTATTGAAAAATCTGGTTTTTAAGGATTTTAGTGTTGGATACAAAATCTAATTATCAGCCTTCTCCGAATTATTTAAAAAACACATATTTTAACGAGATTTTCTAAAAACGTGATTTTCTAAAATAACATTTTCTAAAAACGAGATTCTCTAAAAACGGAAATTTTTAAAAATGAAATTTTCAGAACGGAGATTTTGTAGAAATATGAGTTATCAAAATGAGATTTCGACCCTAATCCATTTGTCTAGTTGCCTTTAACTAATTGGGCCTAAGATTACATATTTATATTAACACTATGATTACTTATTACAGTTATCTACATAAAAATTCGATTTATATAGCGTATAATATAACATAATAAATTAATCAAATTAAAAAAAACTAAAATTTATTGAAAATTACGGAAATTTCAAATTTTTTAATTGTTTTTGAAAAGCCTCCAAAAATTGAAACTTGGCATTTTCTTAAATATCTTATATGTATATTTATATATGTTTATAATTATTTATATAATTATTTTATATTGAGTTTATATACTTAGATATTTATATATATTTAGTTTGTTTAAAAAAACATTTTCAGCTGTTTTACTAATTTTAAATAATTTAAAATAAATACAAAACTAAAAGTAAACGTGTGCCGGCTTTTTTTTATTTAAAAAAAAAAAAAAACAAATTAAATGCGATACCACATCAATTGATTAACCGCTTATTTTTTTAAGATTCAATAAGAAAGAAATACAATTAAACAACAACTAGAATACTAACAAAACAACTTGACTAACAAGTTGACTATACGTCATTATTAAAAATTGTCTAATTTTTCTGACAACAATTTTCATTTTAGCTATACTGATTTATAATTTTAAATATATTTCAAATTTTCATTTTAATAATAAGTTAAAACAACTAAAATAAGTTTTTTTATGCGAATAGTATCTTTTGAAATAATAAAATTAAATACTTAACTAAATAAATTGAATAGAATTGGTACTTGCTAATGGACTTTAATTGTCATTGTATAGAAAAAATAGAAAAAATGTCAAAAAATATTTTTAAAATTTATTTGTAATAAATACAGAAAAATTAAATTAGTTTTTACAAAAATTAAAAAAAAAGTAAGATTAAATTTAGAAAATTCGAAGTTAAGTAAAATGGCCGACGGTAAAAACATACATGTCAAATTTTTGTATATAATTTTAAATATAAATTTTAAAATTACTTAAATACTTTATTTTGAAAAATTATTTAAATAAAAAACGCATTAAAATAAAAGTACTTAATTCCTTACGTTTGATAACCATAGATTGACAAATCTCATGGCCTAATCTGTGTTGGACTGTGATCATTTTCAAATTGAAAAATTATTTTTAAAATAATTTCATTCAAAGAAGACTTTTAAAGGTTAATCACTTCCTTGCACAGAAGTAAAGCACTGTTATAAAACTAGAAAAACTGGAAAAATCAACCCATTAAAGTAACGGTATTAATTGATAGAAAAATGACATGGACTAATCTATGTTGGACTGTGATCATTTCAAAATAGAATAAATAATTATTTTTAAAATAGAAGACTTAAAGGTCAATCACTTTCTTGCACAGAAGTAAAGCACTGTTATAAAACTAGAAAAACCTAGTCATGAAAGTAACGGTATTAATTCATAAAAAAGTCGCATGGCCTAATCTATTTTGGATTATGCTTTATTAAAATATTATATAACATTCAATTAAGGATATTAAAAAATTTTAATATTGTAAATTAATTTTTTAAAGGCATCCCCCTTCATACGTCTATTCACAATTAATTTAAATTATACAAATACCCTTAATTAATATAATTTCACTGTCATTTAAACATTTTAAAATATTTAATTGTAGTTTTAATTAAATAATTAAAATTTTTTTAATAAAATTAAATAAATAAATAATACTTTAACTAAAAATTTTAAAATTATAAAACTAAAATAAGTTATATACCAAACTAATCAATTTATGCAGCCCACTCCTGTCATGAAATTCTTTATCACTTAATATTTTTAAATTTTAATATATAAAATATTTTAATTTAAATTATATTTTAAAATAAATACAGTTTAGAAATTAATTACAAACGATTTCTTTCCTAATAAAATGTACGCACTAAAAAGCCTTACAAAGTTTTGTAATGAATAGACCTAATTTCATTTTATAATAAATGTGCATATGTACGTCTATCTATCTAGAGATACTTATTAAATAAATTTACAATTAGAAGGCGCTAATTATTATTTATTTTATTATTTAAGTATATTTTTAATTTTTTTTTTATTATATTATTTAATTATATTTAATTATATTTAAAAATATAATAAACCTTTTTTTTTTATTTTAAATAAATTTTTATTAAATTTATAATTTTTTGTAAATGCCAAGAATATGTCAAAAAATTTTTACTGTCCATTTAATTTGATTTATGTCACATTTTTATTATATATTATATATGCAATTTTATATATAAAATGTATGTACTAATAAATATTTAAAAACATAATATAAAATAAAAATGTACATAAGGGTAAATTAACAGATTTTTTTTTTTGTGAAATAAAATTTTAGAATTTTGAATTAAAAAATATTTTTAATATATTATTTAAAAATAAAAAAACAATGTTTTTTCTTTGATCTTAGTTATAAATTTTAATGAACGTCTGATAAAATTATTATTACTTTAATAAATTTTAATTAAAATTTATGTATTAAAAAAATTAAAATATGATCTAATAAAATGAAAATATAGACCACATATATTAATATAAAAATGTATTTCAAGACCCAGTTTTCCGGAGATACAAATGAAAAGTCTAATTAAGTTTTTAAAGGACCTACTTATATAAGAATTGAAAGGAGCGGAACGCATCAAAGACATAGAAGGATTTTCAACATAAGTTCAATTGTTTTAAATCTATGGCTAAGTGTCTCTAAAAAGTATAAAAGTTTCTAATCAGTCTCTAAATCTGTATATATATAAGATAAGTGAGTTATTCATAATCCCCTTTCTATATTTCACTAATTGGTTTTAAACTCAAGTATAAACTCAAAACCACATACTCTCTTAGTCCCTTAATTACTATAAGTATATAAGTTATTCTATTAGGCTAATAATGGGAAACTCCTTATTCTTATCAATAAGTAAAGTATCTAAAGAACTCTTTTAAACTACCGTTATAAATTAATTAGAGTCGACTTAAAATTATATGTATATATAGGTATAGATAGGTGCTTATAATATAACTACAAAGTAGGTACAAAACTTTATAAATATATATATATGTAACACTCACCACGTTCAGACCTATTTCGATCTTTAAGTTGTTTAACAATTCCATATTTAACAGTACCAAATTGTATCATTTTATTGATAGTATCTGCATTTACAATGAAATCACTTCGCATTTCACACAATTTTTAAATATTATTAATTTTAAATATTAATTAATTATATATATATATTAATTTATCAAATACAAATATATATTTATGGAATATAATCAATTTTTTTTCTTATTATACCTATGCACAATTTTTTTTTTAAATTCTTTCTTTATTTACTTTTTTTTTGGACTGTTTTAAAATATTCACAATAATTTATTTTAAATTATTTCTTTTGAATTGTAATTTAATTTTTTTTTAAGAAACCAAAAAAATCAAAAAAAAAAAAAAAAATTCACAATAGAAAAACAATTTTTTTGAACTTAAAATGATAAGTTATCACTTATTTATTTGTTGAATATTATTGCATACTATTATTATATACTTATATTATGTATATCTTTTATCTTAACTTCATTTTTCTAATTTTTTTTTTTTTTCTATTATATATTAAATATATATAGGTATTGATTTATATATATACAATAAATGTATATATATAATTTATATAAAGTTGTTTATTTTGTTAGTTTATTATAATATATATTAATTAAAATTAATTAATTAATTTAGATGTAACATTTGTATATATACCGAATATTATCATTATTAGTTTGTTGTTTTTTTTTATTTTCATTCATTTTTTTATTTAATATTTTTATTTTTTTTAATTTGAATATTTTGAAAATAATTAAATGTTATATACTTTTAATATACATATTTATATTAATAATTAGAGAAGATTGCACAATTTTAATGTTATATACCAAAAAAATTCAATTGTTGTTATTAAAAATAAAATTCCGACAAAATATTACAAATTAATTGTTAATTATATATATATATATATATATATATTTTTGTACATAATATTTGTATACAATTATGTATATATATTATATACAAATTGAATCAACATTGTATTTAAATAAAAAAAATTTAAAATAAATTTAAATTGTTGACATATTTTTTTATTTTATTTATTAATATTATTATTATTTTATAAATTCGGTTTTGTTTTTTTTTTTTAATATTTTATTATATTTAATTATTAATAATTATCATTTTTTTTTAATTAAATTTGTTCATATTTTTTTTTTCATCCTTGTTATATACTTATTATTTATTTATTTTTTTTTTGTTATTTTAATTTATTTATTTTTATGTATTACAATTATTTATAATTCATACATAAATTTTTAATTAATATTATTGTAGAGTATATAAGTATATATATGTATATTATAATAAATGGTTATAGTATTAACGTGTGAACTGAACACGATTCCATCATCAACTGTCATATCATTTTTAATTTTTTTGATTTAAAAAAAAAAAACAAACATAATGAAAAATAAAAAATAAAAATTTTTGAAATGAAAATGATGTATATATAATATGAAAATTTATGTACTTATATATATAAATTTATTGTAACATATAAAAAAAATTTTTTTTTTATATGAACATATTAAAAATTTTTTTTTTTTGTATTCTTCTTTTTGTTTTTATTATTATTTTTCTTGTATATATATATATTTGATTCAATGGTTATTAATGTGTGTACTATATATATGTTTGTATATACATATATAAATTTAAATAAACAATAATTTTCCTTTTTTTCCTTTTCTTTTATATATTAATTTATGTATATATATATATATTTGTTTATGTATTGAATTATTATTTGTTTGTCATATTATCATAATAAGTATATATATATATAATATAATATATACTACATTCAATGTAAGTCGTGTTGTACTACAACTTGCTGGATATCCTTTTTTGTTTTTGTTATTGTTATTGTTTTTTTTTTTTTTTTAATTCAACATAACAATAATTTTTATCTCAGCTGGGCAGTTGAATGTATTTTTTACTATGTTTATACTATTTATTTTATATATATATTATACACATATAAGTATATATTTAATTATATGTTTATTATTAAACTAGATCTTATTTATTAATAGGTTTTTTTTTATTAATCAAATTTTTAATTTTATACCCATTTAATATAAAAATTAGTTTTATTCAATTTTTTTTTTTTTAATTAATTAATTTTTCATTAATTTATAAATAGAAAAAATTTTCTAATTTTATTTTATATAAAAAGTATGTTTTTATTATTATTTATTATATTAATTAAAAAAAAAACTTTTATTATTATTAATATTAATTTGTACTTAAAATATGATTATTTAATTTTCAAATTTTTTTAAAAAAATTTTTTTTTTTATTATTATTCCGCCGTTTAAAAAAAAAATAAAAGTTTATTTTTTTTTTTTTTAATAATTTTTTTCTTTTTAAAAAAAAAAAATGTGTTGTGTTAACAGAACGCACGTTGGAATCACACTGACACACCGTTAAACAAAAATCACTCAACATCACTACACACTACCCTCAAATTCAAACTCAAAATAATAAAAAAAAAAAAAAAAAAACAACTTTATTGCTTTGCATGTTTATACTTTTTTTGTTTTCTTTCCTTTTCTTCTTTTTTATTTTTCTACCATCGTTGTTGTTGTTATATTATTGCTGTTATTTTCTTGCTACCTTACCTTGTCTTACCATTTATATCATATATTTACCTATATATATATATCTATATAGAATTCAAAAATAACGAAATATATAATATAATATTATATATTATACAACAACAGTAAATCGTATTCGTAACTTATAACAAAACAACAACAACAACAACAAAATTAATACACAATATTACAGTGACTATATAGTGAGCGAATGAGTGAGTGAATACTGTGTGCTGGCTGCTTCAATAAAGTTAAAATTAAAAAAAAAATAACACAAAACAACAACAACAACACAAATAAAATAAAAATATTAACCAAACAAAACATCGAAATAAAAATGAAAAAGAAAAAATATTAAAAAAAAAAAAAAGAAAGAAAGAAAAAAAAAAAACTACATAAATAAAAATTTGAAAGACGGCAAAAATATAAATATATATTTATTAAAAAAAAAAATATATAACATAAAACAACAACACAATAAATATACGAAAACAGAAATATAACAGAGAAATATAAAAATATGTATATATGTTATATGTACAGTATAAAACATATCAAAAATACAAAATACAAAAAAAAAACAACAAATCCAATACTCATAAACTGAAAATCATATTTTTCATACACAGCCACAATAAAACAAAAATAAAAAAAAAAAAACAAGAAAACATAAGAAATAAAGAAAAAATAAATAATTTAAAAATTATAAAATATAGAGAGAGAAGATATACATATATAACACTTGTATAAAAATTTTGAAAATATAAAATAAAAATTAAAAAAAGTTCAAATAAATAAAACTCAGCCTTAGAATTAAAGAAAAACAATAACAAAAAGTACAACAACAAATTAATGTATAAAACCGAATTTAATAATTTCGGAAATATGAAAAATATAAAAAAAAAAACAGTAAATATACAAATATATAAGTATGTATAAAAAATAAAAATGAATAAACAACAACAACAACAGTATGGATATAAATAATAAAAATAAAAACAACAAAAATAACAGTATATGACTTTTCATTACTCTCTTTTTTTTATTTTTTTCTCAATTTAAATTTTCCATCGCTCACTCATTTTTCCGTTGTTTTCTTGTGATTTCTTTGTCAATATTTTGTTATACAGAAAAAATGTTTGATTCTCCACAATTTTCTCAATCGCTCATATTCTCTTTGGCTGTATTCTGTATTGTAGACTGTAATTCTCCTTATCATATTCATACATAATGTCAATATGATGAAAAACAAGTTAACTTAATTTGTCTCTCTCTCATTCGGTTTTTTTTTTTTTGATTAGGTATTTGCTTTTTTTTGGTTTTTTTTTTATGGAATGGAAATGCGCAATCTCTGATAGTATTCAATTCGAAATTTCTGAAATCATTTATTTTGCTTTTTATTTTGTTGTTGTTCTTTTGTTTTTGTGTTTTTTTTTTAATATAATTTTGATATTAATGTAAAATGTTATGTTAATGCAATAAATTATCTCTTCCACAATTAAGTATTCTCTACTAGAGATATGATATAAATTGGATTCTGAGATATTTTTGTTTTTTATGTTTTTTCATAATAATTTTTTCATTAATTATATTATAATAAATTATTACATACAAATGTAGCATATAATATAATTAATTCTATAGTATAAATAATTTGTGTATACGACGGGGAGGCATATGTAATATTGTGTATATAAATTTATATATTATATTTGTATGTATATAGATCAAATTAATAATTTAAAAAAATTAATAGGTATAATTTATTTAATAATTTATTTAATTTAATAATACCTACCATTAAATTTAGATAAGGAGTACATACATTCAAACCTTTATATTTAAAATATTATTGAAAATAAAATTAATTAAATATTTTTTAAAATTAACAGTTACAATTACAGTAAAAAAACATTTATTTAAAATAAAATTATTTCTTAATTCAAAATTAAAGATAAATTACTAACTTATGTAAAAATTATAATAATAATTTTATATACCTAACCTATAGTATAAAAATGCAAATGGCTCTAATTAAATGGCCCCACCCATTTATTAATAATTCGCGTTATGAAAATCATAACGAAAAACAAAAACGAAAAAAAAAAAAAAAAAAAACAGAAATATGAGAGAATAAAATTATACAAACAAAATAAACAGCAGAGTTGTCATAATTTTTTGTGTTGTTTTTGTTTTGTTGTTTTTTTTTTTTTGTATTATTTATTTCATATTTGATCGCTGGCAAACTCGACTTACGAAGTTGCGAACGAATAAAAAATAAATTTATGAAAGTGTAAAAGAGATGGAAAATCAGAAAAATAAAAAAAAAAATAAATAAAATATGAAATATTAAGCCAACCTCCAAAATGTCTTGTTTTTCTTGTGTTGTTTTTTTTTTTTGTTTTTTAATATTAATTTTTTATGTAGTGATTATTATATGTACATGCATACATACTAATATAATTATTATGTATTTATTATATTTTGTTATGACGAGTGGCGACTGGTGAATGGTAAGTGTTTTGAATAGGTTTATCATATTAAATTATGAAAATATGATGTATTTAAGGAGTTGTAGATAATATGTACATGTAAATTTTTTTAGATATGAAAATGAGTATGGAACGGTGACGCCTAATGGTACGCGTTACTTAAATTTCATATTCATTCTTAGTTATTAGAGTGGGTAAATAATATAAGTGGGTATGGTTAAATTTTTAACTTAAATTATATTATTGACACAAATTTGATTAATTAATTGATTGATTTTATTGTTGTAGGTATACCTACGTTGTCGTTGAAATGATTGTGTTATAACTGCTAGTTTCAGCTATAATTTAAAAATTTAAAAAAAAAATAATTAATTTTAAATTTCTATAAGGAGGACAACTGCAAAATTAATCAGTCATTAAGGATTATATGAGATAGGTAGAATATGTACCTACATAATTTTTAAAATGTAATTGAATCCTCGTTTATATTTTAAATTTATTTTTTAAATATAGACCTAATACCTACATTTTTAGACTCTAGAATAGTGTAATTTGGTTTTTTGTATTGCTTATTTTATATATTAACATATTAACTAGCCTGTGTCTATGGGTTTATTTTTCAGTCTGTCAATTAGTCACATTTGTTAAGTTAATTATTTTACACCTATTATGAACTACTTACTTATATATTTTATACTATTACATATAGTGTTATACTTTTTTACAAATTAAAAATTTTTTCCATTACAATAAGTGTTTATTTCCATTTATACAATAGAAAACTTTGCGTATGATTGCTTTATATAGGAGTCAAATGGTTAAATATTTTTTAAATTTACTAGAGATTCACATTCCAACAAAATTTTAATAAAACTGTAGTAAGTTAATAGGTATTCAATATATTGCAACAAAACAACATTTTTTTTGTCTTATGCAACACAACCAAATTTTATAATTCTATTTTATTTGAAGAAAACTTGGGGAATTGGAAATGGAACAGTACACAACAGAACAGCGATCAAAAATTACGAAAAGTAATGGACAATGTACTGAAAATAGTACGAATGTGCGAAGCCGAAAATTGTCACCACTTGCGAGATATAATTTTTCTACTTAAGCTAAAAATATTCCCCATTAATATACTGTATAGCAAAAAAATAATAATAATAATTAACCATTAAATAAAAAAGTTATTAAACATTCAAACCATATTGGTTGTTTTGCGCCACCTTGTATTAAAATTGAAAAAATCAATGAAAATATGTAATAAACCTACCTATATCATAAAGTTCAATAGGAATCAGTTTAATAGATCAAAATCAAAAGCTATATGAGCTGAAGTAAACCAATCTAGAAAATATCAATTAAAAAATTTAAAGTGCCTATCAAGTATTTATAAAAATTTAGTATGTTTAATTTTAAAAAATTAAGTAGGTAGGTATACCATCCACAAATTTTTCAACCCTAAAAAAATAATTCAAATTACCCTCAATCTCCCTCAATTATAATACTCGAAAAATATAATTGACTTTGCTAATGTAATACAAACTAGACCAAGTACCTACCTACCAGATACTTTTCACATTACATTATAAATTAAAATTTTTTATAGGTACATTACAGAATTTATAATTTAAGAAAGTATCATAATATAATATATATACATATATACCAACTATTTAATATCTATTTACATAAAACTATTTCTCCGTAAATAGGTATAAAAACTATTTCTTAATATAAATTGTATCCCTCCCCCTACTCTCTTTCCCTAATTCCGTAATACAAATAATAACAAATATTAATTTTTCCAGTTCTTAACTAAAATCTTTTAATACTTTTGATTTTTCGAAATATTTGTTCAATTCTAATTTACATTCATTCAATAATGTTAAAAATATGTATTCTGAAAAATTTCCCATCTGAAAAACAACCGTTAAATAAAATTTTTTTAATCATTAGAACCATTCTGTACAAAATATAAAATAAAATGAATTTAGAAATTTTTTTTTCGAAATTAAATTAAGAAAAAAATTCTTAATTTTTTGTTACTTAAAAAAAAAAAAATAAGAGAGAAATTATTCCCCTATAATTTCTGAATAGTAAAAGAGAAGAGCTAAAAAATAGGAGAATACGAAATAACTGAGCAGCCAGAAGCAGTCAGGTCAGGAAAATAATGAAAAACTTTTATATTTTCAATTTCGAAATTTCGAAAGAAATATCTTATCAAGCCGCTAACTTGTATTGTGTTGTATTTTGATGTGTATTTGCAGACATTTTTCTCTTTCATAACTGCAAAAAATATAAGAAAATTTTTAATATTTTTATTCAAGCAGGGGTATGAAACTGTTATACACATTTATTCTCTTGTTGTTTTACTGATATTTTATTCTTCATTTTCATATTTTCTGTATAATTGTTACTTTTGTTTTTACTATTATGCTTTATACTATTTTTCAATACTAACTAGGTAGTATATGTATTATGTATAATTTATATATTTTAAGAATAGACAACCAAAATATACAAATGATTATATACATTAAAACATACATACTATACTACATAAGTACAAATTATAAATTTTTATTTTAAATTCATATAATTTTATAATATTTATTAATTCTTTCTCTCTCTTATTATACTCATATTTCTCCCCAATATATTTATTAAACTCTTATATATTTTATATTATTATTTCCTTATTTTTGTTTTTTATTTTTTTTTTATATTTCTTTTTAACATTATCTCCCATCTCCCTCCTACTTAGGTTGTTTGAATTATTAAATGTATTATTTTATGCATTTTGTTGTTGTTTTCAATCGGAATATGAAATTTTATAAGGTTATGACAAGGTTAGGCGGAGCAATATTATAATCCTAACAGTTTTCTGTAATATTTTTTTTTAAGTTTACTGTTGTTTTGTTGTTGTTGTATTTTTTAAAATTACAGTTTTTTTCTTTATTATTTGTTGCTGACTGTTATATTCTTGTCTTATGAAATTTTTATATTTTTTGGTGTATAGTTAAATTTTTATATTATTATATTCTTGGGTTTGTTATATTATGGTTTATTTCTTTAACATTTTGTTTTTTTTTAATAATTTTTTTTACTCTTTTTCTTAACATTTATTAATACATATTTATTGTAGTTATGTGTTGTTGTTGTTTTTATGAAATGGCCAATTCAAAAAAGGTAGTTATTCTTTCTCTCAAAAATTCAAATATTAAAAAATTTAAATTATATATAATGTATGTAGGTAGGTATGTTAAATAAATTGTAGGTATAATGTAAATAGAAAATTTCTGAATATGAATGAAATAGAAAAATGAATGAAATGGAAAAAAAAATAAAAGAAAATAAATTTGTTAATAATATGTAGTAGATATATGTATTACGAATTTTATGTTATTAAAAGTAAGGGGACGGAGGAAGGAGCCTATCAATTGGAAGAGATGATGATGCCTTTAAATTGGAACTACTAAAATAAAAGTAAAATATATAGTTTAAAAAGATGAAGAAGTCGGGCCTATAGTTAAACGGAATTTGTTTTTAATAATGAAATATTTATTTATAGATATAAATACATATGTATGTATGTTGGAAAGATAGGGTAGGAGCACTTAAATCCAGTCTGAACCAGTACCCAGCACCATTTCACAAAATAAAAAGGGAGGGAATGTATAAATAATATTAAATGGATTTTATAAACATGGATTTGTTTCCAAAAAATAGTCAAACATGTCTTCAGTCGATTAGTAAAATATAAATTCAACATTTCTATATTAAAATAAACGTGATTTGTGTAAATGGTATCTATCAATGGCGAAAGTTGTTCGTTGATCATGAGTACGGCTGAGTTTAAAGTACACATATTTTGTAAATGACTCATAACTTCTCGGTTGATAAGACTTCGACTTGATAAAATAAAAAAGTTTTAAATAAATATTTGGTAAATCAACCCTGTAAATCAATTATCTACCAATTTACATTAATTAAAAACTTGTAGTTGAATATTCTTCAGAACAAATGTAAGAAAACTCTTTGGATTGAATGTCGAATTGAGTTGGAATTAATGATTGAGATTTATTTTGAACTCATGACCAACTTTTTCAAATAAAAGTATATGTTTTACAACTCATACCTATAACTTTTGTTTGAAAAATTAAGATTTGAGGGGCAAGCACTGTTTTAATGCATTCAACCGTATTCCTAAATTCTCACACCCTACAAAAATATACCTAATGATATTTTAAAGCAAATACCTTAGTTTATTTTTGTTAAAACCTCTACATTTAAAGAATACGCGAAGTCTTAAATTACATTACGCTACATATATTTAAAGCACTACTGAATATATCCTTAAGATGGTCCAGATAATACTCAAACCTAATCTTTAAACCATGCATATATGCATTTCTATTACAATCTACAAATTTACAATCAACCTTAATACCTACATCATTTCCATATTAACAATATATGTATATATATATATACATATATATCATATCAAGCGTATATAGGTATACAATACACCCTAAATATTCCTTCTTCCTTCTTATACAATAAATTTACTATATATATATATATATGTATATACATAAATTAATAATTTAATATATTTATTTATTTAAATTAAAAAAAAAGGACATCATAAAGCTTATACAGATATCTAAATATTAATATATTTGAATTGTTGTATTATCATATCGCAAACATACCTACATACCTATACAATGAAATATAAGTATTGTATACTACAATTCATATTATAAAGACTCCTTTTCAAATTAATAAATTATACATATTTTGTTTGGTGTTGTTGTTGTTGTTGTTGCTTTACATTTTTATTCAAGAATAAAAAAAATGTATATATAGATACATACATATATGTATATAAAAAATATGAGTGTATACTTTATGAATTTCTTATATTTCAGAAAAAATACTTCAAAGTATATAATAAAAATAAGGTATACTCATAACAGAATGTTCATATTATATTTTGTTCTTTTTTTTTTTTGTATATCTGTTATTATTACAGCTTTATTTTTTTTTTTTCATTTTGCTACCCATTTATATTTGTATATATATATATAATTATATATGAAACAGTTTCAAATTATGTATTTTTTTTTTATTATTATTATTATTTGTTATTTTATTATATTATTTCTGACTTTTCTTACCTTTACTATATTGCTGTTGCTGCTGCTGACTGCTTGAGAGAGAGGCGGAGTCATAAATTTTTATATATATTTTTTTTTTATTAATTTTTTTTTTTTTGCTACACTGTTGTTATATTTTTCACTGTTCATATTTTTTTTTCATTATTTTTTATTTTTATATATTATAGGGTATAGCTATAATAAGTATATATATATATATATAAATATTAAATTAAATATATATATATTTATATTTATATATATATATAAATGTATATAAATATTATTTTTTTAAGAATATCAGTTGCATTGGCTGAAATAAGTAACGATGAATATACATATATATATATAGGTACAGGGTACAGCGAAAAATATAAAACAAAAACAACAACAACAACTGTTATAAATAACTGAACATACGTAAGGTACAATATAATCAAAAAAAAAAAAAGTAGCAACAATATTATTATTTTTTTTTTTTTAAATATATTTTTGAAAAAAAATTTTTTAAATTAAAAAAAATAAAAACAACAACAAAATCAACTTATAAAAAAAAAATTAGAAAAAAAACAAAAATGAAAAAAAATTGTATACAAATGAAAATGTATAGAAAAAAATATAATCTGAAAAAATTTAATAAGAAGTACGTACCTATAGTACGTACCTACCAACCTATGCTTTATAACAACTTTATAAAAGCACAAAAACAACAACAACAACAAAAACAAAATTAAACTTTTTAAGTTTATGAAAGAAAAGCATAAAAAAAGAAAAACAAAAAAAAAATCAAAAAAAAAAAAAACGTAAATATTAAAAAATATAAAATATAAGAAAAATAATAATAATAAGAATAATAACTAAGAGGAAGTTTAAATAAAAAGGATATAGATAGGATTCATAATAAAAAAAAACATATACAAGTATAAGGTATAGGTATTCATATTAAAGTTGAAAAAAAAAAAACAAAATCTATATTTCGAATTTCGAAATTATTATTTCTTTGGTGCTATCTATATATATATTTTGTTGTTTCTTCTACATTTTTTATAAATTTATATATATATATATATATATATTTTATATATTAATAAATATAATTTATATACATATACATACATAATTTTTAATATTAAAAAAAAAATTTCTTCCTTTTATTATTATTTTTAAATAGGTATAAGAAAAAATATTATTTATATAATATATATTATATATATATATATATACATATATATATATATATTTATAAATATGAGGAGGGTTTGTTATTGGGTAATGGGTGCTTATATTGCTACATAATATATATATATATATATAATTTTTATATGAGGATATTTATATAATTTTTATATTAAAATAGGTATTATTTATATATTTTCAAATACTATATATACATTTATACAATAATGTATAATAGAAGGTATATGTATATATAGAATTAAATTATATTAGTTTTAAAGTATAGCAGTTATAATTTAGAATGAAATATTAGTATGTATATTATATATATAAAGTTAAAAAAAAATTATAAAGAAATGCGAAGGTAATGTATATATATATATGTAGATGAAATTATTATAATTTGTGGTAAAGTATGTATAAATATAAAAATTAAGTAATATATATATATGGATATATTTATGGATATAAATAGTTATAAATTTATTATAATACTTCATTCGGGAGATGGCGTTTAAATTACTTTTTCAATATTTTTGTATTTGTAATTTTTTGTTTTTGACATTATTTTATTTATAATATAATATTATTTAATTTTTATAGGTATACTCTTATATTTATATATGAATTTATATTAATTTTATTATTTTTATTATATTTTGTTGTTGTAGGTCTACTATTTTGAATTGAAAAGAAAATTAATTTATTTTTTTGAATGTAAATGAAGGAAAATAAAAATTTCCCGCAAGGTATGCAATTTAGATTTATATTGAAAGGTTTGAAAGGTAGGTTTTTAAAAGGTAGACAGACAATACCATTTAACCGTTGCCTAAGGTAGTAAACTTATTTAAGTTAATAATAATATATATTTATAGTATTATTTGAATTCTTGAGTTAAAATGAAATCTATTAGACCAAATCTATACCCAATATATGGGTTCAAATTAAATTTACGAACATCATTGTTAATTAACGATTTTTTTACATTTGTTTTTAAATGATTAATATATCAAATTTTTTCAATGTATTTAAGAAATTATTTGGATTGTTATTTATATTAATTCGATTTCATTTAGTTCCAGCTAGATTTTGTAAAACTATTTCTAAGTTAGTTAAAAATGTATATATGTGGAAATGAGATGGATTCTGCCAGTAGATTTAAGTACGTTGGTAACACTAAACATGTTGGTCAGTTTATTGGTACGCACTTGTCGTAGGAGTAATCAGCTGTTAAACACATTTTCATTTTTATAATTTTTAACTTCCCTTTTTTCTTCTCGAAGAAACCGTTTCCGTGGACGAAGTTAATTAAAAAGTGAAAAGTAAATATTGTTAAAAGAATAATTTATAACTAAAAGAATTAATTAAAGTTATTATTAAAATACATAATTTTAAATTAAACTAAAAGAATTATTTATAAAAGAATCATTTACTTAAATATATCATTTTTATCATAATTTAATAATCTTTAATCATTAATTTTATTTTTTTATATAAACTATAAAACTATTACTAATATTAATTGTCATAAATTTCACATTTTAAAACTATTAAAATCATCATTAATTTAATAAGAACAATTTAAATGTGTTATTAATTCAAATACAAAGGCTATTTTAGAAACAAAGGGTAAAAACATATAAAATCATTTATAATTACAAACATCTTTACATATATATGTATATATATAGGAAATTTGTTTTTAAAAGTTTGGGTGCGTTAATGTTGGAGTTGCGATAAGTGATTAGAGCGTCGAAATCTATACACATGATTTAAATAGAGATGTTTATATTGGAGCATCGCTTTGATCATCGATAAACTTTATGCTATGCTCTTATCGACGCTCTTATCACTTATCGCAGCTCCAACATAAACGCACCCTAACTTTTAAAAACAAATTTCCTATATATATATCACAATTAAATCAAATATTTTCTAGTATATATATACTCTTATTTTATCAAAGTTTCATTTAATTAAGTCAAAAGACTCATTCTTTAGTTGCATCTGGTTGGGCGTCTGAAATACATATATTGGTAGCTGAAAGACCGAAGATGGGCGTGCTTTAAAAAATTCTCAAGCTGCGCTACATTAGAAAGTTAATAATAGTATAGCTTTAATCATATAAACTTAGTGAAGATTAGGTATTTGGAGATTAAGGTAATTGCTTCCCTCTATTAGTCTAATCCTATAAAACCACTGGAGGTTAAATATTTTTAATATATATATACTATAATGGTATGTACATATATAAATTTTATTTATAAAAAAAATATTTAATACTTTATATTATGAATTGTTATCTTTATAGGTGCATTCTTTGCATATATATATATATATATATTTATTTACAAATTGTAGATATATACAATGTATATATAATTGTGTTGTACATAAGAATGTTCTGTTTGTTTTTTTTTTTTTTGTTACACAATAGAAAAAGAAAATAGAATATAAATTAAAAAATAAATTTATTTATTTATTTAATTTTTTTTTATTTATATGTTTTGTTTTTTGTTTTGTTTTTTTTTTACTTTGAGGAAAATTGTTTACTCCCACTTTTAATTGCGATGCGGTCAAAAGAAAATTGGCAAAAAAAAAACAAAAATGTTTATTTTTTTTTTTCTAGTCTTAATTTTTTTCCAATTTTTTTTTTTTTATTTATTTCATTTTCTTTTGTAGATTTTTATATTTTTTTAATTTATTTAATTTCTTTACTCTTCTTTCTATTTCCTTTGATTCTTTTTGTTGTTGTTGTTATTTCTTATATTATTTTATATTATGTGATATATCGAACTTTACTGACTTTGTATGCTGTTCTTTTTTTTTAATTTTTTGCTATTTTCTATTATTATTGTATGTATATATACATATATATATATATATAATTTATATATAATTAAAATTGTTACAGTCGTTAGTCTATAGAGAATTCTAACGATTGTTGTAAATATATATATATGTATATGTTATACCTATATTTAATATTATGGCACATTTATAATATTTTATTTAATGCATATTAGAAATATAGTTATACATATATACAATATTTTTTAAATTAAATATATTTATGTATATAGAAAATTAGTTACATATATACATATTTAGATTTGTAGTATAGATGTGATGTAGGAGGAATTTGTAATGAAGGCGCCACAGGTTCTTTTTATTTTTATTTCTTTTCTATATATATATATATATATATATGTGTATCCTTGTATATATTGTATATATTTGGCTATATATATATATATATATATACAAAATGGTAATATTAAAGAAATTCATTTAAAAAACGTGTATTGATTTTTTGAAATTAAATGTACTTTTGTGTTTTGGTTTTTTTTTTTGATTATCTTGTTGAATTTGGAATTTGTGAAAAAAAATGATCAAAATAAAATAGTCGCTTTTAAAATATAAGATTTAGTTTTTGGTTTTTTGTTTTTTTTTTTAAGGTAATGTTAGAAGCGAAACTTTAAAGAAATTTTGGAAAACTGAAAAGGAACAGTCTGAAGTTATAATATAAATACAAAATTGAGAAATTTTAAAAAATTTATTTTAACCATTTAGCTTTTTGTGCCAAATATGCTATAATTATTTTTCTAATATCTGTCAAAATTTTACCAAAGGAATGACTACTCAATTACTACAAATATTATTTAATATAGAATATTTTATTATTATAGCATTATTTAGGTCTATAAAAATAAGTCCTGTTATGTTGAAACATTATAAGACTCCTCAAAAGTAATTCTAGTATTTTGTTATTTATAATTTGATTGACTTGTCAAAATTTTAACTTAGGAAGGACAACTCAATTACTGTTATTATGTTAGTTATAATTTGACAGGTATTTTTACTAGGACCTGTCAAAATTTAATTATAGAAAGGACAACTCAATTACTGTTATTTTGTTCGTTATAATTTGACAGGTATTTTTACTACGACCTGTCAAAATTTTATCATATGAAGGATTACTCAATCACTGCAAACATTATTTTTTATAGAATATTTTATTATTACAACATTATTCATATCTTTAAAAAGAAGCCCTTTCAATATTATAAGATTCCTCAGAAAATATATTTGATGTTAGACAATTCCTAAAGACAACTTCAAATGAATTTTAATTTAAAGTTTAAATTTTGACAGGTTTTGCTATTAAAATATTGATGATTTTATTTGAAAATGTATATATACAGTGACATAAACCATTAGAATAAATCCATGAAATCTACTTAAAATAGGGGTCCTGGTAGTGTAGTGGGTATGCATTTAGTTTATTAACCGAAAGGTTAGGGTTCGATTCCCGGTCACGTCATACAATATTTAATTAAAACAAAAATATTGAAAAATAATTTTTCTTTATAAATCTCCATGGTGACCAAATATATAAAGTAAAAGTAAAATATAAAATATGATATAAACAAAATAAATAATAATAATTATAAAATAATATTGTTGGCCCCGTCATTTTGGCATCAAGTATGCACTTATAAATAATTGTTTAGAATGCTTGGTATATTTTTATATTATCCTTTAAGGAATTTGACAGCTACGTTTTCGACATTTTACATATGTATTCATAATTTAGGTAGAGATAGTGCGCCTATATTAAGTGCATAACCCTCTATGACATGAACAAGAGACGTAATACCATGTATATATATATATTGCAATTGCCATATGACATTTAAAAGTTAAATTAATGAAAAGGGCAAAATTGTATACAGATATATTAGAGGTAGGTATATATAATAAATTTAAAAAAGTTTTGATTTAATTTTATGCAAATTTAAAAATTAAAAAAAAAAATTTTAATGAATTTTTCCAACCATATTTTGTATTTGTACTAATACATTTAAATTAATATTTTTTTTTATTAGATTTTTTTTTTATTTCATTTTTTTCTTTTTTTAACATTAAAATTCTTTTCACATTATTTTTATTTAAAATATGCTTTCATTCATTAATCAAATTTTACCCTAATTTTGTTTTATGTTCTAAAATGTTAAAAAAAAAAAAAAAAAAAAAATTAAAAAAAAAATTACTGAACCGAATCAATCAGGCAATTGAACAATTCTTTTTTTTTTTTGTTTTTTGCCTTCAGTTTAATTTTTTGTAATATTTTTGGTACATTATGTAAACAAACGCGAATATATATATACGTATGTATATACTATATTTGCGCCTTTTTTTCCTCTAATTTTGTTTTTCATAACATTCCCTGTAGATGGCGGGTTTGTTTTTTTTTTTACTTATTTTGCATGTCAAAAGTCATGAAAATCATCATTTTCATAAAAATTAATAGAAAAAAAAAAACAAAATCAAAAAAAATTAAAAAGAAAAATTGTTCGAAATTACATCTAATAATCGTGGGGGATAATAAAAGTTAATAAAGAAAAAATAAGAATGAAAATGAAAGATAAATTTTTATAAGCCTTGTAATACTAGAGTTTCATTGTACTATAGAAGAAGGAGACAATTTTAAAGTAATATCGTAACTTTAAGATAATTTAAATTTTTAAGAATATTTGCAGGGTTTCAACCATATTTAAGTTAGATTTTATTAAAATTATGAAAATAACTATATGTAAGACATAAATTAAAAACTTACATTTACACTTTCATATGAGCACAAGGGTTTTATTAGGCTTTTTGAGTTTCTATTTAGATCCGTTTAGCAGCCTTCAAAAACCTTATCATTTCTGCAGGTTGTTCAGCTGCTGTATAGCTAGAATCGTTGAATTCATTGCTCTTCCATTATCCATTGCTGGATGTCGGCGTATCAATTTTATGTTAAGGTAGCCACAATGTTGGCATAGTCCGTTCTATTTTTGGCTATTTAAATTAAGTCTCCAATAATGCGCCAGTCCACAACTTAAAATTCTCAGCTTTGGTAGTTGCTTTCTCCGTACTCATCGTCTTCCTTCTATTCTTCCTTTAACAATGGGTTGTAATAATTTATATTTCGTTCCTTGCATTTTATGGCCTACATGGATTACACTTCGCTTTTAATTATTAAAAGTAATTTTCTTTCTTTCTGCAGTCTCTGTAGAACTTTCCTATTGGATACGTGATCTGTCCAAGATATTTTTAACAGACATTTATAGGTTTACATCTCATATGCTGCTAATTGTTTATCATAACTACTTTAACTGTCCAGGCCTCTACACCATTTAATAAAACTTATCAGACATAACATTTAAGGAATTGTATTCTTTTGTTAATATTAACATCATATTTGTTTAATATTTTCCTGTACTTATTAAAAGCATTTCTAGCAATTTCTATTCTGCGTTTGATTTCGTTATCAAAACTCCAGTCTTCATATAACCAGGATATTTAAAATTTTGACCAAATTCCGTACTCTGTTGATTTATTATTTATTCATTTATTATTCAATAGTTATTATAAAAAATCTAAATTATTTAGTATGATAATAAATTTATCAAGTTGTACTATATCAAAAGCTTTTTCGTAATAGAGTTTCTATATACTTCTGTGCAAGTACCTAGATGCTCAATAAAGCTTCGAGACTCCTTCGGGACATACAGTTTGTTCTTTTTCGATAATTGATTGGCCTTTTACATTTCTTTTTTGTAATTCTTAGTTCTATAAGTTGCCTGAATGTTGTTTCTCTACAAACACTTGATCTAGTTTTAAATAATTTAACCAAACTTGTTTATATGAGTTTCAGAAATCTCTGCAATATTCCCTTGGTCAACTGTTAATATATAGTTGAAATTCTTTTTCTGTAGACACCTGAATGCTCTTTAAAGTTTCTAAGCAGGTTTGAATCATATTGTTGCAATATTTCAATATCCTAACATTCTTGCATTAACCAATTAGCTTTCGCTTTCCTTATTTCAAATCGAAGCGTTTTGGATTCTATTATAAGTATCCAGAGTGATTATTATTTCTGGATTTTCTTCTTCATTTACAAGTTCAAGAATTTCAGGTGTCATCTTTGGTTTTATAAAGCTACCAAAACTTATTCTTCTCGGCCTATTACCATTGAACCTTTATAGGTGAAGTTAAAAATCTAGACTTACTCATTAGATTAGCACAGCTACGATATGGTGAATCTTTGGATCCGCATGCTTCATTAGTTTGTAAAATTCGTTTTAGAGATAACTCCTTTGAATTCATGCCTCTATTTAAGAAAACTACCAGCGTTCCACGGAACTATATTTAGTTGGAAAAAAAATCTATTAAAATTTTAATAATGCTTTTTAAAATGTACATAAAAATTGTTTATATATATATATATATTTAATATATGGTTTTCATATATTACTTAGAAGTTCATATCTTCTTTTTTTTTATTTGGTCATAAAACTGTAATAATCAAAGAAAAAAACGATTTATTTTTTAATCTTTTAAAAAAATTATTTAAAAAATTGATAAAAAAAAAAAATTTAAATTATAACCCACAATATTTCAAAAATCAACCAACATTTTATATACTTTTCTCGCTCTCACATATATACAATTTTATATTCTATTTTTTTTTTTAATAGTTATACAATTTTATTTCACTCCAATTTAATTTGATTTAATTTTTTAACTGTTTTTAACCATTCAGTGATTATTATATATAATATAAGAGTTCACACATTGATGATCCAAAAGGCGCCATTGTCAAGAATAGAATGTCCTTTAGATAAAAAAAAAAATTAATTTTTATTTATGTGACGACAATATTTTAATAATAAATAAAGAAAAAAAAAAATTAAAGAATTTTTATGTCATTTAGATAGACTTTTAATTTACTTGAAACAAAAATGGTCCTAAGGGGTAAGTTTTAACTATTATGAAAGGTATGAAGCATAATTTTATTTTTGAGTACATTTTGAAGTTTGTTTGTTTTTTTTTTTTTACTTTTTATTTGGCAATAATTTTTAATGTTTTATCCTTTTTATTTTAATGTATCTTTGATTTTTTATTTGTTTGAAATGGGTCATTCTCAATATTTCGAAAATTAAAAATACGAAAGTCTGAAAATCAAAGAAGCATATTTTGTATAAAATCTTTAGAAAAATTTGGCTTTTCTGAACGAAGCATATTTTACACAACTTCCTTCACTTTTAGAATCCTAAATAACCCTGCACATTCAGAATCCTACATATACATATCATGTATATATTAATCGGCTTATTCGGTCACAAAATGTCGGTGGCGGCTCATTTATTTGTTTATAAATTATAAATAATAATTTGAGTTCTAAGATAGCTTTAATTTTGAACTCTTCGTGACACTAGTATTTATCATTATTCTGGAAAGAACTCTACTGAACTGAACTGAAGAAACCTTTTTTAATTCTGTAAATACGCGTAACCAACTTTAAATCCATTCCCGATTCCTTTTCAAAATACACATTTTAATAATTATAGACTTTTAAATTAAATGGCTAAAACGCCGCCTACAAACCTTGGACGACGATATTATTATAGTTCTTATGTCTTAATCTACTCTAAAGTTTTTCGTAACTATTGTTTTACCATACATATTTCAATAAAATATATCACTAAGTTGCTTAAATGCCAATCCTATAGTTTCTAAACAAGCAGTATTTTCCAGTAGATAATTAGAACCTTTATTTTGTAAAATAGCTCCACTCTCTAAAACAGCTCCTAATTATTTTTTATAAACACCAATATGTCATCAATGAAACAAACAGAAAGTAATATTGGTCCCCAAATAAACGCTTAATAATATATTGGAATCCAACTCTAAAATCACTCGTATTTTTATACATACTACAAAATGCAGGTAAATGCTAACACAGGTTATAAATATATGACATATGATGATGACAGATAGACAGATATTGACAGATTTAAAATTTTACCCTTAACGGTTTTAATATAACCTTTGTTTCACAGCAAAATATCTCGATCAGCAAAATATCGCGATCAGCAAAATATCGAAAGAAATAATTTGATTTCAAGATAAAGTTCCAGATTTAATCAATTAATAATTTTCTTTTAAAGATTTTGTCCAAAAATTTTTGATCCACAAAAAAAGAATCAAAACAAATAAATTCAAGATTTGATTCAGTCAAGATTTTTACTTTCTGAAATAACATCATGTTCCAATTTTAAAAACAATAACAAAAAAAAAAGGATCAATTGATAAAAATTATTCCATAGTTTTTAAGTACTATAATCCTTACAAAATTCAATTTCAAGCCTTACGTTGTTTATTTTCTGAATGAAAAAATTGAATCCTGAAGTTTGGCGCCTTAAATGAAGTTAGGTTAAGTCAATTTTTTTTTTTAATTTTTAAAAAAATTCCTTTTCAAATAATAATTGTGTTACATTTTAATTTATTAAGGAAAAATATATATTATACATATATACATATTATATATATATATATATATATATATATATATATAGAAAAGGTTTATTATCAATGTTAAATAATTATTACAAAATAAAAATTTGGTATTTTATTTTTTAAGATTATTTTAGAGTGAAATACCTTGTTTAATAGTTTATATACATATATAATATATATATATATATATATATATAGTTTGTACAGGTCAGGCAAAGTTTATGGAATACGAATTGACTACTTTTGACTGTTTTAAATCGGAAATAGTTCATAAAAAATCATAATTTATTAAAGGTCCGATTCGATAATTGAAAAAAGTATACCTATATATATAAATTTTTTATATTAATATTAAATAAAATATTTTTTTTTTAAAAATAAATATTTATTAAAAAAAGTTAAAATGTGTAAAGAATTTATAAAAAAAAATTAAAGATTTTAAAATTTTGTAAGTATCTGATTTTAAAAGTAGATATAAATTATTAAATGAATTGCTACTGAATTTTTACTTAGCAAATAGAGGATGGAATCTTTAGTATTTTAGAACGAGTTTATTGGTTTTACGTGATCTAATCAAGATCGTAACGACTAAGAATGCAGGCAAATTCAAATGTTTCAGAAAGAATTAGATTAAGTCAAAAAACATGAGATATTTTAGTTATTTTTTGATAGATAACGATTGATTTGCAGTCGTAATAAAGGAATTGAGGATTTTTAAAAAAATTCCGTAAAAATACTGATATATTTTGGCTGTGGTTATGAGATCCGTGAGATCTGATATTAAAACAAATTAGAAAGACTTAAAATTTAAGCCTTGCAAAATTTATATAGTCCACAGTAAGACATACAATAGATAATGATGGAAGTCCTTGGGGAAAAATAAGATAATATATATTATATTTTTAACTGTTATCGGAGTAAGAAATATCGGATTATTTAAGCTTTCCTAGATTAAAATGTTTTTAGAAAACCATTCAAAACCCACAGATGAACGGGGATTTAAAACAAGTGCTACGATTATATAGCAGAATACCTTTTGAAGACAAGATTTTAAATATATAATAGCATTCCACAGGTAATAGCATTCCACAGGGTTTTCAAGTGCAGGAGATATGAGTGCAAGATATATATTTTTAATGTGCTAACTGTTCAACTTTTAGGCTAATAAGACTGTCTATACCATAGGTTAATTAGAACAGGGGAATTATATTATATTAGAATTCATCTTAATGAATCCCATATAAAATATAAACATGTGATAGTATTAGATTCTATAATATGTATAAATGTCCTAGATTTTCAATAGATGCAATTCTATTTGTTATAATGTTGTAATAGTTTTATATTTCATTATACGGTATTTATCAGTGAGTTATATTATTAAATTAAATTATTTGTTTATATTATTGTATTTATGTAGTTTTAATTAATATATAGAATAATTTATTATTGGTTGTGCCGTTAATTGGAATACAATGGCGAATGGAAGCCGAGTCAATTGCGAAAAACAGATAAAAGTTTTTTCACTTTTACCCGAAATCGAATTAGGGGCCTTTCGAATGAAAGATTGGCTTTCTAATTACTGTGCCTCTTGCTGATACTGTAAGGAATATATTAGAAATTACACTATATTTTTAAAGATTTTTTATTTGGATCGTTTCCTAAACAAAATATTATTAGAAAAATACGCAAGTTTCAAGAGAGATGGGCAGGGTAACATAGCAGAAAAGCATATGAAGGTAAGCAATACATATGTATTTAAGACACATGGCAAGTTTGGTTTTAAAAGCGAGCGTGGGTTTAATTGGTTGAAGTCCATACAAACCCAGATAAATTCCGTACAATGATTCTAGGAGGCTTTCCATGCTTTCCATCACCAAATAAAATTAAAACAAAATGTTAATTTAAATATTTTAAAAATAAATCTAATCAAAATTTAGTTTTTAAAAATTTTAAAAATTTCTAATTTCAATCTGATCTGAACAATTAATTTAAGTATATACACAATATGTATATATATATATATTTACCTTAATAAAGAATCGATTAAAGTAATTAAAAATATATTTTTATTTTTATTATTTGGGTATACCTCAATATTATATTTGTTATATGAAACAAAAATTTTGTATATAAACTATTTAAGTAAAATATAATTTTCTATTTCTGGAAAATAGTCAAGAATTTTTTTTAATTTTTATTTTTTTTTTTTCTTTTTCAAAATCTTAAGAATCAATTTAAGAATGTTTAATATATACTTATGTTTAAGTAAGTACAATGAATGCTCTTGAACTTTATTTCTTATTTAAATATTATATATAGTATGTCTACTTTATATATACGTATAAACAATTATATATATATTTCGATTATAAGATTTATTGGTATCAATGACACTTTCCCTTTTATATATACTTTTCTTGATCTAAATAAATATAAAAGTTCGTGTTTCGAAGGATTTAGGAAAGAAGATGGGAAAATTAAAAAGAAAATCCACTTTTCATCTCTTTTGTAGAATCATTTTAGTTTTTTGAATTGGAATATTTTTATAAATATTTTTATTTTATTTTTAGAAAATTTTTCTTTTTGTTTTTTTGTTTTTATATGTATTAGTTTTACATTAAAATTCTTTTCTTCTATTTTGTTTCCGATTTTGTAGTATATATTTTACTTTGCTCTTTTTAATATCCTATTTTTAAAATATTGAATATTTTGGCAAAATTATATAAGTAAAATTAAAGTATTTTGGAATTTTTCAAGTCTGAAACGTTTAATGTGTTGTATGTTGGGATAGAAAAACTGTTTAGAATCAATTAATTGATTAAACTAATTTTGTCAACTAATATAATTTATCTATAAAGTTTTTAATTAGTTCTAACTCCCATGTTTTCTATACAGTTGGTAAATCGTATGTGTACAACTTAATTTAAATACAGAAAAATATTAACATTTTTCTCTTTAAAATTCCTCAAATTTTTCCATTCATCCTACTTGTTCCATTATTCCAAATCCTAAAGTTTCCTTTCCCGATACCCACCCTCAAAACCAAACTGTACATTTATATTAAAGTCCGAATCCTAAAGTTCGGTTTTAAAAGGGTGTGGCTTTAGTGTGTTAAAGTCATACCAAAGGAAATGCATACAGTTTCAATTGATGGCTTTCGACGCTTTCCATGACCCTCATATAAAGTAAAAGAATTTTAAATCGTTTCAAAAAATGGTACCCTAAAACACTAACCAAAGTTAGTTAATTAGAAGTATTTCGTACTAAAACTATTCGACTTGTCAGTTATACATTACATTACATATTATACATTACATTTCCCAGACAGCTCCAAATTTAAATTGTGATTATTCAAATTACAGTTAATTTTTAAAATCTCTAATGTGAGTTATAAGAATCAATTAAAATTTATTAATTCCGTAAACTATATAGCATACGGATGAGTCTAATAGTGTTGTTATTGGATGAAATACCTCCACAAAACTACAAGGATTCCTTAAGCATTTTGTTTTGTCTTAAACATGTATTGTATAATTGTTAAAATAACAGTGCATATCACTTCTTTTCCATAAACAGATATTTTTTTAGAATATCATTCTATCATTCAACTTACAAAATTCAGTATCCTTTGTCAGACCCTATTTCTTAAAACTCATTTTGAAAATTGTATTTTTCATGAAATATCAAATATAACCGAATAATAGGCTTAAAGTCAATTAAAGTTAATTTACCCTTTTAAGAAACATGCAAATAATATATCCTGCGGATGCATTTTCGAAATTTTATTTTATTTATTAAAAGAATAATTCTTAGAAAATGCAGACCAATAAATTCTTTTCAACCAAATATCAAATCTTTTTAAACCTTTCTTTTGCATTTCTTCATTTCTTTTAAAATATAAATTTGGTAGGGACATTTCTGTAATGCGTTTTACCAGTTAATAAAAAATTGTCCTAAATTTTTGAAAATTGTCCTAAATCATAAAGAAAAACAATCAGTTAGGGGCGTTTCGTATAGACTTTTAAAAATATTTATTTGTTATATTTAAATTTAACATGCATATGACAATAAATCTGGTTTATTAAAGGATATTAAAGGATCATAAATCAAAATATGGGAATTGTATTATATTTTAGTTATTTTTATTTTAAAAATTTTGAAGAAAAAATTAAAAAAAAAATAACTGGAGATTTAATAGTTGAAACTTAATTATAAATGTTAGTTATCTAAAGTTTCTTTGATTCATAGAAATTGGTTTTCAGACACTAGTTTCTGAAATTAAAGAACCTTACCATAGAGATTTTCTTGGCAAATATTATTGAACCGCTTCCTTAAATAGTTAAGAGGTTGAGGTTAGATTAGATTGTTTTTGAATTTGCTTACAGATTTGATATTTTTCATTTAACACTTAGTTATATTTTACAACATTTATAGTCCAGGTCCATATAGTCCAATCATTCGCTTAGTCAATAAAAAAAAATCAAGAAATCAATCCCAAGCTTAATCAACCTTAAATTGACCTTGTCAATTTGTGTGGTTCTATACTGTAAAAGAAAAAACATTTTTTGCCGATTTTATATTTTTTCTTCTTGAATTTTTTTGTGTTGTATTTTTTTTTTCAATGCTTATACCATATATATTATAACTGTATATATTTATTTTGTCTATTTTTTTGGTAAAATATATTATAGGATGACAGTACAGTACGGACATATTCAATGTATACTATAGCTATTTATATTATATGGTCGAATTTAATCGAGTTTTGCTTCACAAGATCTATTTGCGTATCTATTTTATTGAAATCTGTGGCAAAATTCAACGTATAGACAGGTACGCATAGACAATATTTTCCCAGCCCTTAAATTTGATTTTTAACAAAATTTCATATTTACTTACTTACTGGATTCTAGAACCTCCGGTGGGGCATAGAGCGTCAACAAATCGTATCCACCTTTCACGATCCTTAGCAATTTCTTTTAGCTGTAACTACGTTTTGCGTTGCGCTTCTACCTCTTTCAAAACAGTACTTCTCCATGTTTTCCTTGGTCTACCCACTCGTCGTCTGCCTTGTGGATTCCACTCAAAACATTCCGTCCGATCCATCCCCATTTTCTCTCTTGGATCTCGACTTCAACCATCTTTTGGTTCGTTTTTTCCAACGAACTCTTAAGAACTCTTAACTCTTAAGGCGTAGACAACGGTTTATATACGTTTGCAACTTTTTGGTGATATTGGGGGTTACCTTCCATGTTTCACAGCCGCATAGAAGTGCTGATTTGACGTTTGCTCCAAATATTTTTAGCTTTGTACGCAGGGCGATATTATTTGACTGCTATATGTTTGATAGAGTTCCAAAAGCAGCTCAGCTTTATTTATTCTGCTGTCAACATCAACTTCCGTTCCCCGTTTGATGTCACCATGCTTCCTAAATACTTGAACTGCTATACTTCTTTAATTTGACTTTCTTCTAGTGGAATTTGCTGATGTGTTGAGTATTCTGTACGCATGCTTTAATTCTTAGCTGCATTTATTTTTAAACCAGCTCGTTTGCCATATGTGTTAAAATTTTGGCACATTTCGTTCAGACCACTTCTTGTGTGCGCCATGAAAAAACTACATCATCAGTATAATCTAAGTGGCTTAAATGTTTTTCTAGTCGCCACTGAATGCCATACTTCTCATCTACGCCTACGGTTGCGGTTAAGATCTTGTCCATCGCAACCAAAAATAATATTGGTGAAAATATACAGCCTTGCCTTACACCCTGCTGCACCTCAAACGAATCAGTCAACTGTCCATTGTGTAAGACTCGACACACCTCGCATTTTCGAGGATTCTTTAATAATGGCAATAATTTTCTCCGGGATACCCCACCTACTAAAAGATCTCCATATATTTTCGCGATTTACACGATCAAAAGCTTTCTCGGAGTCTACAAACATAGTTGATAGAGTTTGACGGTTCGGATTATCCGTATCCGATATCCGCGAATTTGCAGACAAAAATCCGTATTCGGTATCCGCACAAATATACTCGCGATTATCGGATAGTGAAAATTTTTAAATTATGTATAGAATAAAATTTTGTTCATTTGGAAAAAAATTTTATTTGAAAAAAAAAAATCGGTGTCCTGATCGAATTAAATGCACTTCACCTAGTATCTGGAATAGATTTCGAAAAATTGTCCAGCTTAATGAATGCAATAAAACCATTAACATTAGCTGTTGAAACATTGGGGAGACAGGATGCCAATTTATTAATAGCAAAAGGAACGATGAATTTTCTATACAAAAAATTAGATGAATGTAATGACGAAATTTGTACTACATTAAAATCAAATATTGAACGAAGGATGAAAGAACGAGAAAACTCTACCATTATCGATACACTGTCATGTCTCACCAATAACTCTATAAAACCATCAAAAATTGTTTTGGAATTTGCATCTAATCTGTTTGGTAGACTTTTTGAATCTTCTTCATCTATATCACCTTCATCTGCACCAGAAGTTTTAGATTTGAACACGGATGCACCAACTTCCTTGGAAGCTGAACTAGATGCTGCAATTAATTATGTTACTTGCGAAAATATTCAAAAATCCAACTTAAACATCAAAGATGATTTTGTAATATTTAAGAAAACAGGTCAAAGGCCAGAAAAACTTAAAAAATTATTTGAAGCCTTAACAACAATAAAACCATCATCAACCGAGGCCGAAAGAACTTTCTCTGTTGCCTCCCACTTTCGCGGCAAACTTCAAACCCGTTTATCTGATTATTCGCTAAATTCCTTAGTTTTTTTAAAATATTTGTATATAAATGAAAAAAAGTGAATAAATTTTCATCTTAAATCGACAATTTTTCGAGTTTTTTTATCTTTTCTTTTTTAAATTAGCTATTTCCAAAATATCCGTTTCCGCACGGTTAACCGCGGTTTTCGAATAATGAAAACCGGTATCCGCGGATACTAAAAAGCCGGATATTTTGCAAACTCTAAGTTGATTGCTTGAGTATTATTTATAGCGTGTTGATATGGTCAACACAAGAGTGACCACAGCGAAAGCCAGTTGGATGTCCTTTCAATGTATTTTCAATCCTGCTTTTCATCCTTTCGAGTATAATATTTGCCATTATTTTCGAGCAGACGGATAACAGCGTTATACCGCGCCAGTTATTGCAATGCTTCAGGTTAAAATTTCATACTTACTTGTTTAAATCTGATTCTAAAAATTTGGATGAATATCAATAAGTTCCTAGTCATAAGTTTAAAACCCTTCATATTTATGGGATTTGAACTAGCTAATAACTGGAAAGACTTTGCATAAAATTTATCCTGAGTAATGGTTTATGTATTGGCTGAACAAAACGATTCCAAGTATGCACTCCTTTTGCTTATTCTTTTCAACAGAGAACTTCATTTACATTACTTCAACCCTTTTTTCCTATTTTTGTTACTGAAATATCGTGAACTTCGGGAATTAAGAGTCTGGTGATGAAAAATTTGAAATAAAAGTGTTTATTCAAATATATAAGCATTAATCACTATACTGCATATTTGAAGAACTCACACCATCTTAAAGCTCTACTTTCTCATATAATTTGCAATTACTCTGAAGTAACTGTATAACTAAATAATTATATATAAATATTTAATATCTTTTTAGCAATTCATTTTATTAAATTTTTCAGTTAATAAAATCAACACAAAAAAACGGCTAAATAATAACAATGTGCGGTAATAAAAAATTATCTTATTGTTTTAAAAATAAAATGTTGAATGGCAACATTTTTATTTCATGTTGTTTATGTAATATACATGTACATATAGATACTCACACTGGTTATACATATTTAAAGATTTGGTTTATTTTAATCGTCCATCACCATCTAACTATTCTGTTTTTAGCAATAACTGCAAGTATTAAAAATGTTTTTAATAACTTTAAGCTAAAAAAAAAACACAAAATAATAAAAAAAAAATAATTAATAAAAAAAAACAAATATTAAAAAATCGAGTTAAATTAAAACAAATAACGAGATTTAATACTTTAATAAATTCCAAAACATTTAATATACAATTATCATATTTTCCACTTTTTTACTTTTTTAATTTTTGCTTATTATTTTAATTTGATCCCAAATTCCAAAAACTTCATCTTACCCCACCATAATAATTTAAAATTTTTTTTTTATATATTTTGCCTTTTGATGAATTGGTTGCATTGCATGTATGTTGTGTTGAATTGGTGTTTTTTTTTTTTGTTTTATTTATTTAATATGAAAATTCCATAAAATAATAAAAATGTCCAAAATGAATTGTATTGCATGTGAAAGACATTGGATCATCACTTATCATCCCAATAAACAGCAAAAAAACAAACAACAAAATAAGAGAAAAGAGTGATTACTTGAATACCCAATAAACAAAATGTACTCGTATTCGTAAAAATAAACGAGAGTTAAGTATTAAAAGGCTCATTTCGCATTCAATTTTAAGTTTTAATGACTTGATGAAAAAAAATAACAACAACAAAAACAACAACAAAAAATAAAATCAAATAAATTAATTGTAAAATTGTTGATGATGGAGGTTTAGAGCCTTTTGTAAATTAAATTTTATATATAAAAAATAAACTTTATTTTATTAAAAAATGAATGTAAATAAAAATAAAAAAAAAATAAATTTATATTATTATTTTTTAAATATATATATATAAAATTTTATAGAAGTTATTGTACGTATATGCGAGTTACTTTTTATTGCTTAAAATGTATTTTAAGTACAGAGTGATTGCAATTAAATGACACGTATTAAATTAAAATTATTGCAATTTAATAATTGACAAACAAAAGTAAATATTTGAAATAAATATATGTTTAATATCTGTCTGAAAGCTCAGTGGTTAGAGTAGCGGCTTTTCAATCAAAAAGTTTTGGGTTTAAACCCTAATCAGATCATATCTAATAAAAAAAATATAATTTATTATTGATATCGTAATAGTTAATACCATAATACATATAAAATAAATTTATATGCCACACCTGAAAAGGAAAGGCAGATTTACTCACTTATCACTGTATGTAGTAGGGGACTGTACATAAATAAATAAATAAATATATATGCTTAATAGAAAAAACCTCTTATTACTCCATTAAGATCAAAATTGTATCAAATAGATGTTAATATAAAAATATAATACAGTACAGTTACTACATTGAAATAACAGTTATTTGTTCTAATCCTATTCTTCAATTAATATCCTGTGCAGGTCTTTAATATTTTGATCTTGTAATGTTGTTGTAGTGTTTATAAGGTTGAAAGATAACCCTTCTTAACACCTAGATCTTGGACCCCTCTGTGCATCACACTTCCAATACTTTCTATTAATTTGTAAAAAAAATTATTTAACATTATTTCTTTTGTTCTAGTTACATATTTTATATTGAAATTGTATTTGGTAACCAAGGGGATTTTGTAAAGAAGAATTAATAAATATTTTATGACCTGTACTGGAATCGAACCAGCACTACATCGGTTAATTAGCCAAATGCTTTCCCACTACACCACCGAGGCCCCCTGATCCAGTAATACTAATCTTTCGAAAGGGGTTCAAATCTTCAACAGCATGAGTCCTTAAATATAGAAATATCTTTTATCCACCCAAGGCATAACAATTTGATCCATCCAACCAGCAACTTTTTAATCACCTTGTACATATGTTTATGTGTATAAGTTATATTAATAATAAAAAAAAAGTTAAATATAATAAAAACCCATATTTTTTTATATATAAAATTTATTAAATCAACAGAAAGAAGCCTTAACAAAAAAAAATTAAAAAAAAAAACAATAAACTAATAATAAAATATCATAAACGACTTATTAAAAAATTGCAAAATTATTACACGAAACCACCAACCACTGTGAGAGATTCAGATACAGATTATAATTTAAATCTTTTAAACTATTAAAACAAAAAAAAATTGTTCTGCTTTTGTTTTTATATGTTTTATTTATTTATTTTTTAAATTTTTTATTACTTAAATTACGATTTATTTTAATTGCCCAGTTATTATGGTCATAACTAGAGTAAAAATTATCATCTTTTATTTTTTTAACCATCATTCAAAAAAAAACAAAAACAATATAAATATACTTTTAGGCATTTTTTTTATATTTTATAATAATAACAGTTGATTTAATTTATAACTAAATAAAAAAACAAAAATTGTTAGTAAATTTAAATCAAAAACTACCATAATTATAATAAGCATGTAGCGTAATGAGTACAATTATTGGCTATCTTTAATATGAACGGTTTTTTTTTTTTGTAATTATTTTAAGAATTCTGGAATCTTGATACATATTTCAAAGAATTTTTAAATTTTAATATTTTTAAAAAAGATTATAACTATCACATGACATACACCCACCCATAGAATTTTTCTAATTAAACTTTGTAATCTATTAAACGCCAAATTACTATTGAAAAGTATAAATGTAATTGAATAAAAATAAAACAATTATTTAAAACCTATTTCAGTTTTCACTAAACTTTTAGAACCTTGCTTATGGTTCTTCTTCTACTAATTTTATAAAAATAATAACTAATTCAAAGTCAAAGTCAAAATATTGATTGGCTTTAGTCAAAAAAAATTTAAAAAAAGTATAGTTAATTAAAAATGAACGAGGAAGAGTGTAGTAGTGTAGACTGTGTCAAATCTACAATACCCGCATGACCAGAATATATTGGATGATATAATGCTAATTACTTTTGGCAGAATTTTAAGCACACAACTTATTCAGTTATGTACAAAAGCAAATATAAGCTGAAAAGCCATATTTGCTTTTGTACACCTCTTTTGCTTTTTCGAACCACCTCTTTGCTTTTTCGAACCACTACACCGACAATATTTTATTCAAACTTTGGCCATTTAAGTTAAGTTCAATTGACAAAATTTCAAACATCCAGTTTAATTAAGTATAGGGAAATGCTCATATAAACTTTGGCCATAAAATTAAACTATTTTTTTTTTTGCAAAATTTCAGACACCAGGTTTCATTTGGTACACAGTAATGCTCATAAACAAAAAAAGTTGTGTGGCACCTACCCGAATCCGTAGAGCAAACTGGCTAAATTTCGATATGACAATAATTGAAATCATTACTCTACTTACAATAACAATTATAATACACTAATAAATATAAAAATTTTTTTTAATTTAATAAAAAAAAAATTATATTTTTGAAAGTTTTGGTCTTGAAAAAAATCTTTTTAGTGCTATTTAATTAATCAAAAAATAAAAAAATATTAAGATGATAATTATAATATACTGAAACATAAAAATTCCATCCAGAAAGCTAATAAAGTCATATTTGATTAATTTTTTATTAATTTTAAATTTATTTTGGTTTTTTTTATTGTAAAAAACTTTAAAATTTGCCCAAAATTTAACTTAAATAAAATAGCCTTAAACTGTCACGGATTCAAGTAATAAAAAAAAAAATTAAAATTATTATAAAGATTGCGTAACCTCTCTGCTTAAATTGTTATATTATAATAAAAAAAAATTATAAGTCCAAAAAGTACATATAGCTGCCAAAAGTTATGGTACTTCAAACATCTAAAAAAAAATCCGTGAATTGCATTTCAAATCCGGTGGTACAGTGGCTAGAGTACCGACCTTTCATGCGAAAGTCTCGGGTTCGAACTCGAGTAAAAGTGAAAAAAATTTTATCTGATTTTCGACTCGACTCAACTGTAATTCGCCGTTGAGCTCAAATTAATAAAAAAAATTCATATAGCAATATAAACAAATACAAAATATAAAAAAAAACCATATAACTCAAATGCAAAATTTTTACAATATAGAACAAAATAGAATTTTATTTATTGAAAATCTAAGACGTTTCTACATATTATAAGGCCTAGTTCCATCTCATGTAAGAATACTCCAATATAATTTCTTGCTTCGGCGTTCTAAAATTTTGAACTATAATTTTACATTATTCATTTTCTTCAACTTTTACTAGAGATCTTTTAAATTAACAATCTAAACACTTAATTGTAAAAATTTTCCCAGGTTCCCCAAAAAAGGTTTAAGTACTCTATATTTTGAAGATTAGACATATATATGGCTAGTGGATAAAGATGTTCCAGTTTGAAGAATCTATAATGTTTTATTTAACAGTAAACCTACAGCGATTTATGCAAATTCCTGACCAAAATGGAATAAAGTGGAGTCAGCACCAAAGTCTTTTGAAATAGTCATAGAACATGAATTTCAAACCTTCTAAGTTCTACTACATTTAACATTTCAACAACAAATATTAGCAACTTTTAAATAATATGAATTGCCCCTCTTAAAACCAAAAATAAAACAATTACATGATCCTTGGGCTTTGAGTCATTAAATTTCTAATTAAAAATTTGTAAATAAAACTTTTATAATTCATAACCTTAAGTAACAATTAAAAGTTACTTAAAATATTATAAAGTTTTTCGGCACATAAATTAATTTTAATTTACTTTTTAAAAAATATGAATTATAAAAATTTTCAAATAAAATTTAAAATTTTGAAAACCTTAAAAATTTTTCAAAAAGCAATTTGAATTATTTGTTGTTAACAATATGTTTAGTCGTCAAGGAAATTTTTTTGACTTCCAGCCTTCAATATAATGTTATTAGTATTATTTGTTAACACTTCGGGCACATTAACATTCACTTAAATTATAATTTTCTACCTGATTTTCACATTTAAATGGATAATTTAAAAATATATTATATTTTTCATCTTTTATTTTTTTATGATCATTTTAAGAAGTAGGCATCCTTTATTTAACCAAAAAATAAACAAACAAACCATAAGACAATTTATTATGGGGGCATTTAAAGTCATAAAAATTTTGTTAAAATTTTTTTTAAAATTTCAAAAAGGTAACAAGAAAAAAATGGATATATATAGTTATCTCTTTCATGTTGATTGTACTTTTCATTAATACGAAAAATTAGTTGAGATCATTACTGTAGGATGTGAAATAGTGTATAATATAATAAGACCATTGGTTATCATTGTATTTACAACTAAACACATCGCGAATGTTTATAGAATTTATCTAATTTATATAGTAAACCAAATTTGACAAACTAATGTCAATTTCCGTATTGTATTTGATAAACTAATGTCAATTTCCGCAACTTTTATTTGAAATGACTGATAGTACAATTTCTATGCATCAAATACATTTCAGTACATAAACATATTAAATTTATTATCGGAAGATAATATTTCAAGGTTATTAAATTGCTTTTGATTTGATATGGAGCTGCAACTAATCAATGTAGCATACCTTTATTGCAATGTAATAAACAGAACAAGAGCACATCATTTGACATTTGTTTAGTCGTATAACATTTTTAAAACACGTCAACAATTAAATTTCTAATTTTCACATGAATCATCACTTTATAAAGGAATAATTTTTCCTTATTTTTTAATAAAAGTAAACTTTGAATCTAATATATTCCATCAAATATGTCAAAAAAACATTCAAAGTATGAATCACAAATTTTGAAAGTTCACAAGTCTTAAGGGATTATTTAAAGCACATTTAAGTGGAGAAAATCACTCATAAAAACTTTCTCAAATTAAATGGAAATAATTTATTATTTATTTATAAACAGTGAACAGTACCCTACCACAAAAAATATGATAAAGGAGTGAACCATGCCTATATCGCGTGGTATGGCAGATATAGTATAAACTATTAATTAAGAAATTTATAAATAATATTATTTATTTTATTTATTTCATATATTTTATATTTTGCTTTATATACAGGGTGGCGCAAAACGACCGATATAGTTTCAATGTTTAATAAAAATTTGTAAATTTATTTATGTTTTTCATTTTTATTTCAGAGTTTTGTGAAGAAAACTTGGGGAATTGGAAATGGAACAGTGCAACACAGAACAGCGATCAAAATTACAAAAAGTTATGAAAAATATAAAAAATCTAAGACGTTTCTAAATGTTATTCAGGGTGTCACAAAACGACCGATATGGTTTAAATGTTTAATAACTTTTTTAATTTATTTTTATTTTTTATTTTTATTTCAGAAAACTTGGGGAATTGGAAATTGGAACAGTACACAACAGAACAGCGATCAAAAATTTCGAAAAGTAATGGAAAATGTATAGGAAAGAGCAAGAATGCGCGAAGCCAAAAATGCTCAACACTTGCGGGATATAATTTTTCTACTTAAGATAAAAATATTCCCTATTAATATACTGTATACCAAAAAATAATAATAATAATTAACCATTAAATAAAAAAGTTATTAAACATTCAAACCATATCGGTCGTTTTACGCTACCCTGTATTTGGTCACCAAGGTAATTTTATAAAGAAAAATGATTTTTCAATTTTATTTTTCATTTATTATCTCTTGTACAAAATCGAACTCACATTCTGTTGATTAAAAAAATTAATTGCAAACCTGAGTATCTACTAAGGAAGGCTTAACAAAATTTCTAGGGTAATGATAGTACATCGATAGTCAACTTCTCTTAAACATACCTTGTAAACAGATCGACAAACATACAGAATACAATCAGAACTACGTAGCAAATCATTGAAATTTATTGAAAATATACTTAAAAAAAACATTTACCTTAAAATTAATATAGAAAAAACAATGACTTTTAAAGAAATAACAAAATTTATTATGAATACTCTATGATGAATTTATTCTCAATCAGATTGATCAGATTTAACTCTGAAAAGGTCATTTTTCTCATAATAAATTTAATGTCCTGATTGTTTTCTTAAAATAAAAATTAAACATATATAGAGTTTATGTTCAAAGTCAATTTGACAATTATTATTTAAAAATAATAAATAAAATAAACAAATATAAATATATATTAGTTATAATAAATTTTATATAACTACTCAAATTTCAATTATCAATATATTTAAAATTTTCAATAAATGGTGATTTCACCTAATAATCAATCAAATAATTTTCTATTATTTTCTATTATATTTATTTTTTTTTTTTATCAATGTCACTAATAAATTCAAATGACAAAAGATCTAATTTTTTTTATATATTTTTCCTTATATTCTATTGTTTAACAACCGGTCAATGGGATCGGATCATATAGTCTGTCGGTCATCAAAATGATAAAATTCATTATAAATTACAAAATTTCAAGGAAAAAAAAAATTGAATATTGTGAATAATTGTAAAAGTTGTGAATAATTGTAAATATTTGTACAAATGAATAATTGTGCAAATATTGTATATATATATATTGTGTACAGAGATTTTATAAATAAGATTTAACTTAAAACAATCACATAATAATTCAATAAAAAATTTTAGATATTGTAAAATTTTAACTAAATCTGGGTAGGCAGCATAAGCATGCATTATACAGTTTACACCAAAAATAATACTGTTCAGATTAAATCTGCGTGTGCTTTACTAATTTTTATATTTTGTTTTGTTATGTTGTTGGAAGCCAATAAATTCAATGAATATCATAAAATATATAGTATACAATAATGGGTCATTGAATATTTTGTTTTTGGTTCAATTACAATAAAATTGCAATTTTTTTTTTGTTTAAATGCGCTTGGATTTGATGATTTAGTTGGGTGATTGCCTTAAAAAGGAAAGCAAAGGCGTATAAATTGAAAGGTTTAAAATTTTAATGCGAATTTATTTATGAAAATGTATACATATGTGTACAATCATGTTTAAACGTGCTTATATTTTGTATTAAATTTTAATCGGAAAATTAAAAGGAAAACTAATGAAAATAAGTGATAAAAAAATCAAGGGATTTTAAAAAAGCACATTTCCAAAATTGCACAATGTTTCATACTGAGCTTTGGGTAAAAAAACATATATGAAAATAAATTAATAATATTATAATTTATTTATTTCATTAATTAATTATAAATTATAAATAATAATGAAATCTGTACTTAAAATATAAGCTCAATGCAGTAAAGACAACCTGTTAACATATTGTGTCGTACTATAATTTTAGAGCTAGTTACTGGTTTTTAAAAATAGAAATTTTTAATTTTTAATTGGAATTTCTCTTGAATGGGGGAGGTTTCGAAATCTTATCTTAGAATATATTACATAAGCAAAAATAGCTCAAAACTAAAAGATATACTTTCTTCAATTTTAAGTAAGCCATTTAAAATTAAGAAAATCTTAAACACATACTTCAAAAAAATTTGAAGCGATAAGATGTGAAAAGTTACAGTTGTTGAAAGCTTCAAAACAGTTCTATTCTAATTTCAAGTTTCTAGCTTAAGTCGTTCAGAAGATATAAATGGTGAAAAATTTTAAAACAAAAAAAATGAGTTTTGCATAACGCTAAAATTAAATCACCATAGCAACCCTATATATTTGTTATATACATATATTTATAATGCTAATAAAAGCAGCTTACTGTGATCGTTACCAAATTGAAAATATACCTTAAGAAACTCTTGTTATTACAGTTTGAATATAGAACTTTTCCGCACGTTCACGAGCCGTAGCTCCAACAGAAAAAAGTTGTTTCGTGAATTTTATTATTTTGAAATATCTATCAATGGTTAAAAATTGTTTATTTCATCAAACTATGTAGAAGTTTTGTGAACATACGGACGGACGGACGAACGGACAAGTGAAAATATATTGGCATTTTTTTTTATAAAATTCTTGAAATTATTATTAAATTTTATTAATAAACAATAGACTTTTAAATAGATGCACGTACAAGTGTAGATTGATTATTTAACTATAGATATTTTAAATTTGGTTTTTCCATAATAGAATATTCATATAATATAGAAATTTTATAAAAGGTTTATTTTTAGCTATACATACCGATAATGTCAAAAATTATATTTGGCACCCTCACATTAAGTATCTAAAATATTGTAATTATCACTTTTAAAAACTTAACATCTTATAATATAGTAATTTTTATTTTAAATGACCTGAAAAATTCAATATGAATTCAACCATAATTAAAGTCTTATGTCACGTTTCAAAATTCTATTTTTAAAATTAATTCTAGAATATTTCTAAATGTAGATGGAAATTATACTTATATGAAAAAAAAAAATTTATATTCTTTTGAATTATGAATTTAAAATTTCTTTTTTATTTATATTAAAACCAAACATCCCTAAATTTTGGTTTCTTTTTGGTTGAAAATTTCTTAAGAGTGTAATTTAACTAATCCTTGGGTAGACAAAATTATTATGGAAAAGGAAATAAATTTTTATAAATTATATTATTAAGAATTTTTGAGGAGTATAGCTATTTTTGTAGTGATATTCTAATAAATTATTTACATTATTACATATTAAAAAAAATATTCTTAATTATTGAAATGTATATTTTTGTTAAGAGAGTGTTAAATGATTACTTTGGTACTACAGTATATTACTTAAAATATGATTCACATTTGGATTAAGAAAATAAGAAAATTTTGAAGAAATATACTTTCAACCAAAAATTTCTTTCAATTTTGTCTTTCGATTTCTTAATGAACTGCACCGTTGATGATGGTACACTGATATTGTACGTAAAATATTTTGATAGAAATTTTAACCCACTTGAAGTAATAAATTTACAACAAATATCTTCACAATTGAATGTTCTTTTTTATAAAATCCATCAAACGGTGTTCTGTAGTGTTTGTGCTCAAATTTGATATGCTTAACTTAAAATTTAGCTCAAGAACTGCATCTGTTGTTTGAGCATCTTTTTCGACGGGTGTTAACGATGGAACAACAAAGAAGTCCGATATCTAAGCTTTGTTTTTTTAACCGTTGCATCTGAGCAATCAGCTATCCTTAGTTCCCCAAATAAAGTTTCACCCTTTGCCGGATCAAAAATCACAGAGGAATTATTAGTTCTAAAGTTGTTCTGAATTATTTCTAGTTTAGTTTTAACTACATCTAGATCGGCTACGACGACATTCCTTAACACTCAATGATACATAAAACTCTTTTATATTCATTTCGATCAATCACTGTGTACTAAATCAATATTTTACACACCTGTCCAGTGTTCCTGATATTACTTAAAAAGACATTTATTTTCAACCAATTCCTCTTTTACCTAAATTTAACTTGCACGGTAGTATCCCTTACTTTTGACTTCAATATTTGTAATACGATCTTCATACGAAATTCTAATTGTTCTTCTAAAGAGCAACATTTTAAAGGCTTTGACTTCTTCATAAGGGTGAACGAAGGTTAAAGTTTAAATCTCTGCAGCACAACACCTTATTGTACTTAATAACTGCACTCTCACCATTTCACTACGACATCTTATTTCTTGTTCAAAAGTCTAGTGTTTATTCAGCCAAGAGACTTGTTTATTTAGAAGATGGTTGACTTCAACTCAAGCTGCCGTTTATGGTAGACTTATAATTTGCATCTAATCATGGCCATAAATACATTTTATTTGCTTATGTAGATTTTTTTATTAAGTGCTTATAGGTACCAATTTAACAACCGAGATTATCTTCTTTTCCTAAAATATGACAGTAATCAAAACATTTTTTCTAAGTATTTTCACCTACGAATACCCAATTTCTCTTAAATATTAATAAATTTTTGAAATCTTAATTCTATTTTTAAATTGTCACCTCAAAATATCCTTCCTTTTTTTTTCTGTTTTAATTTTCCAGATTAAATTGAAAATAATTACACAGCTTATTTAACACTAATTTGACATTTGAGTTAAAATTATTCCAGAATACGCATGAATATCTAAAAATAAAAATAAAATATAAATAATATTAATCCGTATATAAACCAAAAGGAAAATTTTTTTTTTTTTATTACTTAATCTTTAAAGATCTTCAATTTAACCCAACCTTAACCTATATTTATAGATACATTTAACATTACGTATCTTTTATCTAATAATCATATTTTAATAATAAGTAAAAGTCTTAAGTATTTAACCCCTTTTTTTTGAGTTCTTTCATTTAAAACTGCATCCACACTTTCTGAATTAGGTACATTTTGTATTAACACAAGCAAGCATTTTTAATATTTAAGTATAATAATGTGTCATCATGAATTTAATATCTTGTTTTTTTTTTTTTTTTTGTAAAATTTGTCATTTGAGATTTTCATAATTTATAGTTTAACAAAACATTTTAATATTATATATATGTATGTATATGTAGTACATGTACCAATGATTATATATTTCTTAATGGGATTTAAAAACTCTTGCGTATAATAACACAACACTATATACATTAGATAATGCCTCCTCTAAATATTATTCATATTATTATTTCAGGAAGGAGTTCTGTTTCATTTCATATTTTTATTATTACAAAAAAAAAAATTATCGGAAATATTATCAAAGATAAAAAAAATATTCTGACACATAATAAACATAACGCCTTCCGGCACGTGTCCTTATGATTTTCTATATAAATTTGTGTTCTTATATATATTAATAAATGACGTGTTGCTATAAAGTCAAAGATTATGATTTACCAAAAAAAATGTATATTAAGCCCTTCCCGTTGTTCATAAAAAAAAAACTGTTCTAAATTAATGACTTTTAAGATACAACAGAGATATAAATTTCTAATAATCCTGGATTCACCGTTTCATTTTCCAAAAGATTTTGTTTTCTAACAGTAAACTCTTATGTTAAACATTTTTATCCAGATACAGTACAATATAATTTTGTTATATAAAACATCAGCAGCGGGTTAAAAACAAAAAATATTTTAAATATAATGCAATCGACTTGTCATCCGTTTTATTTTCTACCCCGTGTTGATTCCAAACCATTTGTACTCCGTTTTATATGTTGTTTTTTTCTTTCTTTTCTTCCTTTCAAATTATGAAATTATGTTTTTATTTTTAATAAATATTATGTTGCTGTTGTTGTTGTTATTATTATTTTTTATTGTTAGTGTTGCACATTAACATAATAATTATAAATGTGTATGAATAATGTGCAGCACCCAAAAGGAACAACAACAACAATATGAATAAACAAAATATGAAAATATTCAAGCAGGAGGCCTGTCATTTTTTTTTGTGTTATTGTTGTTGTTGTTTATTTTAACTCATGAATGTCTAGTAGTGTAGTACTGTTGTTGTTGTTGTTATTATTTTGTTATTTTTGTTGCTAGTTGTCGTTGCTACTGCAATTATTATAAATATTATTTAAGTTTACTTTTTTGTTTTGAGTTATGGAGCACGTGTCGCCATTTAGAGCCCATTATAGATTTAACATATCCTTCCCCTTCTTATTTGATGATGAGAAAAAAATTGAATCAGAAAAAAGTTGTTGTCTTCTTGCATTCAAATTGTCATGTGATAAACATGAAAAAAAAAAAAACATTTGTTGACAGAATATTATTATAACATTGGGAAAAGTTGCTGACTTATGTTGCTTTTTGTTATGTGAATTAATGTGTTGATTAGATGATTGCATAATTTTACAGATATTTTGTATTTTTAAATGTTTTGTTATTTTGTTGTTGTTGTTGTTTTTTATGATGAATTACGTTATGGTTATTATGTATGCATATCCTTAATTTATTAATAGGATATTTATATGACGTCAGATATTTATAAATAGATAACAAGGATAATAAAAGGATATTAAAAATAAATATATATTAGGGAAATATAATGTTTTGTTAATATTTTTATTATGTTTCCGTTTTGTATAAATTATTGTAGTTTGTTATTTATATAATTATGAAGTGAATGAAAAAATTGATCGTAATATTTACACTTATAATTTTTTGACTTATATTTGTTGATGATAATCTATATTTTGTAAATGAAAATTATACATAACTACTGTTTTGAATTAATAAAGGGCGGTTGCAAGCAAACCTTATTTGATTTGAATTTAGAACAAATTAATGAAAGACTTTTTTTTAAGGGATTTTAAGGTAAATATTTTTGATTTATATTGTAAGTTTTTTTAAACTTAATCAGGTTAATTTATTTAATGGCAAGTTGCTGGTTGATAAATTGTACAAGTGTCAGTTTTCGGAGTAGAAATATTCATGTGTCAATTTTCGGAGTTATGTTAGTACTTAAATATCCAACTACATTGATGTAGTGCAAGATATTTAAAGTAAAGCAAAAACTTAGACCTTATGAAAGATAGTATATGGATAGCTATATGGATGGACAAGTAAGTTCTGAAAGTGAAAGCTGGCGTTTGAACCGTAGAATTGCAGTAATATATGTAATACACCATGGTAAAAAGTAGAATCGCAGATAACATACAGAATTTGGGAACTGCTTAGTAGCTATAAAAATATTATCAAACTAAAAATGCAATTGACCTTAAGCAACTATAGAAATTTTAAATTATCATCCTAAACAATGCATAATGAGTAATGATTAAAACGAAATTTAAGAAGAATGGAGAAAAAAATTTAATGCAACAGTAGTACCTTCGCTTCTATGAATCCTCAAATTTATAAACTTCAAATCTTTATACCCACATTGAAACAATATAGTGACGAACCACGGATTCATATTAAAATGGTTCCTCCGTTTGTAATGCATCGATCTAGATATGATAGATATAAGTGTATCGGATCGATTTATAGCTATATGTGCCTGTCCGGCTTGAATTCAAATTCATTTAATTTTTTTTGAATTATTTGTAGGGCACCTGTAATTTTTGGTTAAAATTAAAACAACGGTTTCGGGTAGCGCAAAATCTTCTGTGATGTTTGGGAAGTTTTAAAATATTTAGATCACATTTTTGGGAAGTTACCATATACAAAGTTCCTAACCTGATTACTGTGAATCTATTAACGTTACCATCAAGTTAAAATTGTAAATTTAAAAGTAAAGTATTATAGCACGTGTGTTGGCAAAGATGGAAATTATCTATGCCAACTTCTTGGTTAAAACGGTGTTTTTATTATTTTTGCAACAACAAATTTCAAAATAATCAAAGGTTAAGTGCTAATAATACGCTTTCCGTAATATTAAATAACCTAACCTATAAATCTTCCCTAAATATATGTTTATAAAATGACGGTTAGTTTTAACTTTTATTAAATTTTATTAATAACATTTAAAATATAAAAATTGGATTAACAACATATTTTTTTTTATATTTTTAATTTGATATCATGGTAATAAAAAAATCTCTTTTATTATGAAAATTATTTATTTATCAAAAAACATTTATGTTAAACATAGGCAAAAATTGAAGTTTACAAAGAAGAAATCATCAAAATAACAAAATTAAAAACAAATATTTAAATGGATTTTAATTTTTTTGTTCCAAATTAAAATGGAATTCCTTTTTAATGTCATTTTTTTGAAATCCATCAAATTTTTTTTAAATATTTTACAATAATTTCATTTTGGAGCGGTCAAACATCAATCAAAATTACTAAAAATAAACAAAAATTTTAAAATAAAATCTGAAATAAAAAAAAAAATTAATTCAAAATAGAAATTATCAATTTCAAATTAAAAATTCATTTCATTTTTTCACTATCTTAGATCTTTTGTTTTAAAAGCCAAAAACCCAAAAAAATGAGGAAGAAGAAGAAAAAGAAAAGCCCCATTATAATTAAATTAAAAAATTATGTTGGAAGTGTTTTCCTTTTGACTTTTTCGTATAAAAACTTTATATTCGAGTTCTAGGTATAAGAAAACACCAATATTTTTCAATATTTTTGTTAATTTAAACTTCCGGTAGCTAAAAGAACTTATTGAATTATTTTACTTTTCTTTAATAAATCAATATTTAATTATAGTTGATTTTAATTAAACTATATTTCTCAATTATTTTTGGATAAATATTAGCTAATAGCAAGTACTCAACCATTTCCTGTTATCCAAAGTATTACTTTCGTTTTTCGACTATTCTAAAAAAACAAGCCATCAAAAAAAGCTCGGTAACTTATCCAATGCTTCAATTATTAGCCAATGCTTCACTTCACTTAGCCAATGGCTAATTATTCGAAAAAAGTACTGGGTCAAATTTCACTAACGTTCCAAAAGAATTTTTTAGAAGTCAGAGTTCGCATATCATCACCCTTATTATACCCGTATGACTATATAGTCAAAGGGTATAATAAATTTGCCATTACGTTTATGACGCAAAGAAGGAGGGGGAGAACTCAAGTGTATGGATTGGTATGTCCATCTGTCCGTCCGTCCACGATAACTCAAAAAGTAAAGAAGCTAGGATTATGAAATTTTCACAAATTAGTTTTTATGCAAGAACCGGAATCGCTATTTAAATCCAGCCATTTTGGCCCACGGATTCCAACTCCAACTTCATACAACTCCTTCTTTTATATGAGCTTTACACTACACCTGATGAGGCTGGCTGTCTAAATATTTGCAAAAAATAGTTTAGTGTAATGGCCAAAGTTACTGCAAAATTTGGTTGGTCTATTGCTGAGGGTTCGAGTAGCTGCCATACAACTCCTTCTTTTATATGAGGATTACACTACACCAAATGAAGGTGGGTGTCTGAAATTTTGCCAAAAATAGTTTAGTGTAATGGCCAAAGTTACTGCAAAATTTGGTTGGTCTACTGTAAAGGGTTCGAGTAGCTGCCATACAACTTATATATATGAGCATTACTCTACACCTAATAAAGCTGAATGTTTGAAATTTTGTCAAAAGTAATTAACCGGATGATATAATATATATGTTACGGTCATGCGGGTATCTCAGATTTAACACAGTCTACTCTACTACATTCTTCCTCGTTTTTTAAAGTAATTTTGCTAACTTCTTTTACGTTTGACACTACGCTAAGCAGCTAAAGTTTAGCGACTACATGTGGTTTCGATTCTAATTCTTTCCCTGCACAACGGCATACGCTAAAGAAACAAAAATTTAATATTATAAACCATGTATCATTTTTGTGGAGGACTTAATTATTTTTATTGATATACAAACTATATATATATATTTATATACATACATATATATTTCTGAATCAAATTAAAATGACAAATTTTAACTAGTTTTTTGACAAAAACTTAAAGATATTTGAAACGACAAAAATGTTATAATTTTTATGATTTTTTCAGAGAAAAAACCATCATCATAAATTGATATAAATTTGAAATTTAATATTTTTAATGAATATATAGGCATATGTACATTCATATTATATACATATATATTTTATATAGTGATATATACTTAGTTACAACGATTTTTATCATTATCACATCATTTTATACATGGATATCAGAAGTTCAAAATAAAAAATTTTATATTAATGATTTTACATACACAATTCAAATTTATTGAATGCACATACAACATTATATTAAATGCTTTTCCTACACACGCTTGTAAAAATGTAAAATGAACTGAAGTTTCAATATAATTAAAAATATATAAAAAAAAATAAAAAAAAATTAGTTTTCCAATCAACATTAACCAACACTGAATATAGCGCGGACAAAACAAATTACATTAAATCAAAACATAATAAATTAATACAGTTATTACCAACAATTATAAGGTACGTTGGTATGATACTTTATAATCTTCATAAATAAATAACCTTAAGCTTGTGTTATTGGCGAATACTATACTGTTAGTTGACTTTCAAATTATTTCGTAAGTTGAATTGACAGTTTAATGCCCCAGTAAAAGTTAAGTTTCTCTTCTGCTTGATGTCTAATTTAGAGCTCCTCCTTTTAACTTCAATTTCAGGTTTGTCTTCATCTTAAAGTTTGCGAAGCTAAGTAAATCTCTTCCATTAATTTGTTGAAAATTTTTCAAACTATTTAACAAGACGATTGCAGTTAAACTAAACGACATTATCATTTTTCACTATAATGCGCCATCTATTGTGTTTATTACATCTGATTTGTGTTTGTTAAATATTGATGTTTAGTAGCAAGTGGGCGGTAAATAAAATTTCAATGGAAATTAATTAATAAATACTTCAAAATTCATAAAAAAAATTCTAAACTTAATTACTTGTAACAAATCCTATTCTAAAAGTATTTTTTAATAATAAATAAAACTTATTTTCATGAGCACCCTCTTTTGATAATAATTGTAAATTAACATTTTTACTTGGAAATTCTGTGCATTTTTTTACATTATTTATACAGCAGTTTACACTATTAAAAGTTTTAAAATTGGGAAGGGTGTTATGAATTAAATGTTCCTATAATAACTGAAAAACAAAATAAATTTTTAAAAAGTTTCCATGAATTCAAACCCTAATAACTCAGAGGTTACAACTTAAAACTTTTGATCAGTTGATCGCGAAATTTTACACTTTAGTAATTAAAAAAGAGGTATAAATTAATTCTAAATAATTCCAGCAGTTTGTCTTTATTAACTCTATACTACACTTTAAGAATCGGTTAAATGCTTAGATTTATTAAAAACATATCGAACTTTGGTTTTTAGGTTAGAAAATTCCCTGTCTATCGAAATAATCAACTCAACGTGATTTAAAAGCACTCTAGGTAGAAACAAAACCGGCGGCATTAAGAGCCTTAGCGGACATATGGATTTTGTTCGACTCTGTGATACTTTTGCTGGAGTCACACATGTATAAAATGACAATAGCAAACCCATTAAGAGGTCGCAGAGATTCCAGCGAAATAAGTGTTAATAAGCTGCGAACAAATATATAGTCGCTTTTAAATAATGAAAATGTTCGTCGTACCCTAAGATCCTTGTGATCAATTTTACAAAATCTTTTATTTTTGTTTTATATTCTTTTATAATCTTGAGTTTTTTTAATAAAATTTTATTTAAGGTAATAACAATATTTAAATCAAAAATCTATTAGGTTGCAGTTAAAATTCGAAAATTGAGGAAAACAAACTTAAAGAGAAACTTTAAAGAATCCATCACAAAAAGTTTATTATTCTTAAAAACTCTAAACCAAAGTCATTCACAAAAAAAAATTAATTTTTTAAAAAAATAAAAATAAAAAAAAATACTTATATAGGTACTGGCTATTCCGACTTTTTTTTTATATCTAATAAGTATTGGTGTATGGGGAAATTATGATGGATTTCAGATTTATATTCTAGATAAAATGACACAACTCACAGCTATTAATTTTGTCTTTAATTTTTTTTATATACGAGTAGTCTGTATAAAGTAAATGAACTTCATTATTTTGTCGTTATATATAAAAAAAAAATTTATTATATACTCGTATATGTATATAATATATATATATATATATATTATAAATAGATGTGATTATAAATTAAAAAATTATTAGCCGGTAAGTAATATTCAATGTGTGATCAGGGACAATACACTTTAATAAAATTTGAGAATGCCTTTTAATAGTATATTATAATCCATATCTATTATTTGGGGCCTCGATGATGTAACGAGTAAGAATTTGGATTATTAACCAGAAGGTGCAGGAGCGATTCCGTACTGTTAGTGAATTCTGAACTACAAATCACCATGGTGACCAAATATTCAGTAAAATATAAAATATATTATACAAAAAAAAATAAATAATATTATTTATAAAATTAATAAATAGGATAATCTGTCATGCCTGAAAGAGAAAGACATGCTTCAATCTCTTATCGTATTTTATGAGGTAAGGCGACTGTTTATATAAATAAACAAAATAATAAATATCTTTAAGTCTTTAAACTTTTGTTTGAGTAAAGTTTTTAATTCAAATTTTTTTTTTTTTTTAAATTTAAAACACTTCTTAAATATCCTTTAATATATTTAGAGTTTTATTTTGTTGGTACACAATTTCTACAAAATCCAAAATTAAGTTATGAACAATTCCTTTACAACAAATGCGAGTTTAAAGTAAGTTCTAAAAGTCAAGTTTTTAAAATATCAAACAATGCTTTTGCACAACCACTTTAATGAAAAGAATGTCCTTTAAAAAAGCTGAATATTAAAAAAAATTAATTTTAAGAAACTATATATTTATAAAACTGAATTATAGCAGTGCTCCCCCGACTTAATGGTGAACAACCATATGAAAATACAAGTAAAGTAGCGTTAATTCGTGATTTTATGAACGTGATATCTACAGAGTTTATTTTTGTGTTTTTCTCAACACTCTGTTAAGCTCTGAAACGTGTATTCTAAAATAAATTCATAATCATGTATTATATCATCTTAAATAATCATGTAATATATTTTCTGAGTAATATATAAAATATATCCTGAGTAAACATAAGTTCATTCCAACACTTTTTGCATTAAAAATTCAATTTATATGTTTGATTGTAAACTTGTATATCACGACGATTTTGGAAAAATTAGTTATCCGACCTCGTAAAAGATGCATTGTAAACTCTGAATACATTTATAAACACCCTCATACATATTTCAGTCGCCCCTGATTAATAGTTAATCATTAATGATTAAAAATATTGTTATTCTTAATGAAAACGAAATGTTTTATTAATAAAAAAAATTTTTTTTTTAATTCTAGAAATGGAAAGACTTTATTTTTTTTTCCAACATCTCTAATAAAAATAAGAAATCGTTGGTAGGTAATGAAATGGGCTCCGAGAAATCAGATTTAAAATTTTGTTTTTTGTTTTATTTTTTTTTTTTATTATTTTTTAATGGTTTTTGTTTATTCTTAAATCATCTATTTGACATTTTACATAACTCTGTAACACTTTAAGTTAATGTTTCTTATGTTTCAAAATTTTATTATTTCATTAAAAAATATAAAAATAAAATAAAAATAAATAAAATAGTTTCATTATATTTATTTTTATTATTTTCTTTAATTATAAAGCATGTGGCATTTTGTACTTTTGACATTAAAATCTGTATTCTTGTCTTTTGTTTTTTTGGAAAAAAAAACTTGAGGAAATTAAAGGAACCCCCTAAAATTCTTCTATTGTTTTTATTTTAAATGTTTTGATATTTTTTGATTTTTTTTCAACTAACATTTCAGAAAATATGTTTTACAAAAGTTTGATTTTTTATGTTTAAGGAAATTAGGACAAAAAACATTAGACAACAACAATGTTTTTCCAACATATGAAAATGTTTTTTTAACCGAAATTTTTCTTTTAAAAAATGTTGTTCTAATAGACACGGAATACATGTATCTGCAATAAAAGTTCCTACAGAGAATAAAAACTTTTAATAACATATTACTAATAAAATAAAAATCTGTTTTTAAAATGAAAGAAAAGTAAAATGGCATTTTGCTACAACCACCGCCAAGCAAGTTGATACTATTTTATCTTTGGTGGTCCTAATAATTACAAATCCGGAAATGTACAAAATTTTTATGATGTGAGCAGTAATAAAATTATTATACATATAATTGTATATAATTATTAAAATTTGGATTAATATTTTTGAAATGTTTAAATATATATATTGAGTTCAAAATTCAGATAAATCAAAGTATAAAAAAATAAAAATTACTTAAGCTTGTAATTTAAACGTCAAATTATGTAAGGCCGTTCTGAAGTATAAACCCTGAACTATCTTTTAAAAAATATTTTTTTTTTAATTAAGGTTCTTAATAATCTTTTGAATTAATTAACTATTCACTGTAATTTTATCTAGATAGAAGGAGTTTGTGAAATTAAAAAAGAAAAAATCACTGTAAAAAATTTCCCAAAACAATTCTATGCAAATACTACGGCAACATTTGTTTGAAATGTCATGTTATAGTGATGTGTCATATATTTTAAGTTCAAAATAACTAGTTGTAATTTGCTGTCAAATAATTGTTTTGATGTTAAGAATAACAAAGATTATTTTAATAAATCTTCTAGTCGAGTTTTATGTCGTTTTCGATTGATTTTTTGAGATTCAGACTGCAACTCTAAATATTTATTTAACGATGATGAAGATGAAGATGAATTCATAAATTTCATAATATTGTCCATATGAGAATGCACACTTTTCCAAGTATTTTGTATCACTTTTGACTTTTTACTGTTTTTAATTTATGGTTTATTAAAGAAAGTAAAACTAGATATTAAATTAATTTTATTCAAAAACAAATTGAACTATCATAAATGAAGTATACCCGATTTTTTTAATTTTTCCTTAATTTCATCTTGTTATAATCCTTCAATATTTCCAATTTTGTTTAATTAGCTATAAATATTCTTCATTTATATATTTACTGGTTTTGTCTTATAGGCTATCTACGATTACGCTCTCGTTTCGTTCCCGTGTCGCTCTCATTACGTAGTCAACAAAAGAGTGTTCACAATAAAATATACATGACAGCATTTTTTGACATGGTTTTGTTTGCAAATTTCATGAATTAAAAATATTCAATAGTTTAAAGTTTATTGTATAGCTATTTTAAATAATGGTTTAATATTATTTAACCCAAGATAGAAAAAAAAATTAATAATTTTTAATTCTGACAATATATTTTTATAATTTTCAATAAAAAATATTTTTCAAAGTTCAATTATTTGCCATTGGAAACGTAGAGAAAACGAAAAAGTCAAACAACTTTTTTAATGACTGCGTAATGGCTGCGACATGGCTGCGTCTATTGTAGGCACTATTATATAACTCAACACATTTAACTAAGTTTGACAGATAGGTACGTGTAGAGAGCGAAACGAGACCGTTCATTGTAGATCGGCTTTGCACACATTGCACATATTGCACAAATTACACATTTCATATTATCTAAAAACCTGATTATATTGTCAAAAAATCTCTCTCGAAAATAATTTTCCCAAAAGTTTCTTTAAACGTCTGAGAATAAATTTAAGCGTTTTTTACGAAGTGTTTGAAGTGAATGATTTTACGAGTGCAAATTAATTTTTTAAACATCTTTGTTTTTAACTTGCTATATGCACTGCTTATTATTTTTTGGAAATTTTTTACAAATAAGAACATATTGCATCTATTTTAAGTGCAATTTATAGAATTTATATTTACATAAATGTTATAAAACTACCGTTAATAACTAAAACATTAACATATTTTTTGCAACATTTATTTTTGTAATTTCAACACTGTATTAGAAAATTTAAGCACCTTTAATAATGTTTTCTTGTTTTAAATATTTTGCAAATCAGAATATACATTATATTATACCCCCTTTTGTTTTTTTATTTATACCTGTCAGCTACTAACAAGATTTTTCGCTTTAAAATCAATTTCACACTTATTTTATTTATCAAAAACATGTCAAATCATCATCATTTTCACAAAGAACATTGTAAGAATAAAAATGCATGAGTTAAAAAAAAAAAAAATAAATAAAAAAAAAAGAGTTATTACCTAACATAATTTTTTTACTGTTAGCGCATAATGTTTTAAATAATACTATCTATTCTAACTATACTTTATTTTCATATAATATGTCATCTAAGCTTTATACAGTTCTTTTTGCCACCCCATCTTATTATATATGAGTATTGAGTATATCTTTATAAATATAATTCTGTCATTCTTTTACAGTTTCGAGTCTTTTTTTTTTTTTTTTTATTATGTTCAATCCATCAAAACATATAATGTACATTAAATGAAGAATATTTTCAATATATGTACATATATGATAAAAATCTGACAAAATCTTTCAATAACAGTAAAATGTGATTTATGTTTTATGTATTTTTATTTATTTTTATTTTATTATTATTATATGTTATATTCAATTTTCATTTTCATATGCTCAATTTTATATTGTATATTATTAAAGATATTCACATTATGATAATAATATTGTAAAGATACAAAAATATTGGATTTTTTTTATCCATATATATTAAAAAGATAATAAAAAAAAACATTTTCATCATTTCCGTCAATATTTTTTTGAAGAAAGCAAAAAAAAATATTTGTAAAGATCGCAATTCTTTAAAAAAAAAAAATTTCATTACTTATTGAATTACAAGAAAATAAAAATGACAAAAAAAAACAACAATGAAAATGATAAAATTGCAAAATATTTAATGCAAAAAATAACATTGAAAACAACATATTTGAATTGAAGTTCAAAGGCTCTCACTGCAACCAACTTAAATTCGTATAATAAATTGAAATCAATCAAAGACACAAACCGTTCTCAATATGACAAGATACTGTTAAAAAAATTTTGATATGTCACAAAATAACTGACAACTGTTTGAACAAATTTGTCGTTTAAAAGGCTGTTTTTCTTTTTGTAATCTGATCTATGCTCAAAGCATATGTCGAGCGCTCAGAACTAACTATGGTCATATAAAAGTTTTATCAGAACTCTGGCGCTCTTGGTTGAAAATCATAACCTCAGAGCTAGAACTGTCAATTAACATATAGTATTTCATATAACATATTTTTTTATTAGAATAATAAATAAATTTAATTTCACTTATGTATTTGACGTTTTATTTTAACAACTATGAGATTTGAAAAAAATTTATTGAGCACACAGATTGCGCTCTGAGCGCACTCTGGGTTGAAATAAACAGGAAACGGATAAACTGACCTCAAAAAGAAACACAAAAATTTTTGACAGAAATGGCTCTGCTTTGTCCTCTGCGACTATTTGTTTTGATATTTCAAAATATGAAGCAATCACGTTCGATCTTATTCTCACACATTCTATGCCGAAATCTAAAAACGACAATTTCGTAAAAACGTAACCATAGAAATTATGGGTGAGTTTTCACTTATGTAGGCTATATATACCAAATACTGATGATTATATTTCTTATTCGTTAAAAAAACCAACATTAAAACATTCATTGAAGATTTTTTCTAAGGTGGAAATTTAGCCAAATTAAATAGAACTTTGATTAAGTAATGTTTCTTGGCTATATGAAGTGACTACCCAAACTCAAAATAAAATAACTCTCCAAATTAATGAATATGTGCCCAAAAAATTAAATATCCACCAAATTTTGTATTACTATTACATAATGTAATAGATGACCAACCAAGTAACGGTAAATCCTTGCAAACGTTGTTAATGTCAAAAAATAATATAAAGCTAGTTATAAAAAGGGTTGAAAAATATATGTTTATTTTTTTTTTTTTACATTTATATTCGATTGATATTTTTCCATTTATTTGATTATAAACGTGATTCAAACAATTATTTCCTCCAAGGATTTTAAAACTTATAGAATTGTCATGATGCGTATTTTTCCAATTCTTTTTATTTTATTGTTGTAAATTTTCTATACCATTACTCATTAATTTTTTTGCAATTGAATTAATCAATTTTAATCAACCAAATGTACTTTAAGAATTAAATGACACAAAAAATATGTTTCTTAATAACAAAAAAAAATACACAATCAAATAGATTTTATTAAAATAAATAAATAAAAATATTCATTATATTTGTTATGTAATCAAATCAAAGCATATAAATATCCTTAAAGAATTAAATAACCCCTTTATCCATATGAATTGAATCATTTAGTGAGTACAGTAAAAATATTCCACCCCTTTTTGCAATATTTTCGCATTTTATTAAGAAAAAAATTAATTCAAAGATTTTGGTAAAATAAATCAGGAAACGGTTGATAAAAACTTCGCAGATTATTTTTAATTCATATTAAAAATTTGGAATTTTGGAAAAATTAATTTTTTTAATTAATTTGGTTTCAAATTTAATATTAAAGAAACATGGACTATCTACTAAAACATACACGGAATACGATCAGAGAGTTCAAATTAAATTCAAAAACACACTATTGAGAAAAAGCTGTCACTTTATTTTTTGACGTTTTAATTAAGAAGTAAAAGTTAAATTTAAAATTTACTAATAATTTAACTTTTACATTATAATTTAACTTTTTCAATATTATTCCTATTAATTTGACAATGAATTGATATCAAATTGAGATTCATTAATCCTATGAAATGTCAAAACGAAGTTGTCAATTTATTACATACTAACATATTAACAAATCTGAAGAATTCTGAATTTTCTGAACAAATTTTTGTTAAGGTAAAAATAGAAAAATCTATATTACGTCACGTATACACATGCTTAAAATATTGGACAGACATTCGAAGTGCTTGTTATAATAAAATACTCTGAATAATATGGCAATCAACTTATCTTGCGCTGAATGTTTTGACATTATCTAATTGTACACATCCATTTTTGAGTGACATTCAATGAATGATGAAATCTATAATACGTGTAATTACCCACGCAATTATAACAACCATCATAAATGGATAATAATCATAATGTCATTCAATATTTATATATTAAAAATTCAATAAATTGAATACTATATTACAAAAATTAATAGTCGTATATCATAGGTACTTAGTGCTTAGTACTCGTTTATACATTATTTAATTTAATTAATATTTTTAATGTTTTAATTTCTTATTATGTGTACCTTTTATTTATAAAAAAATGTTCTACTAACTTTTAACTTCCTTAAATAATAAAATTTAATTAAAATAATTAAAATTAATAATATTTGTAGAACATTCAATTTAACATTGAAATCTTTTAATCTAGTTAAAAAATGATTTATATTGTATAGTTATGCTCTTCAACATTTAAATTGTCACAATATTATGTATACTTATGTGTACCAACCACTTGTCAATTTAATGTCTTTTCTTTATCCTGGATATACCTACATACGCAAACATCCGATTTTTACTGAAGGTCATATATTTAATAAAAATTTTATGTAAAAAAATATTTTTAATTAAACAATTTATAGGAAATAACTATACACAATTTTCTTTTTAAAACTTCAGAATGGAATTTTTATAGTTGAGCAAAAAATAAATAATTTAAATCAGCACTAATGAATTTAATTTTTTTTTGTTTTAATAATAAATTGAATTTTGTTTTCTTTTGTTTTTGTTTAAAATAAATCCAATAATTTAAGCCCATTAATTTTTTTTTTTTTTTTTTTGTATTTAAAAATTATAATGAGTCACAATTCCTTCATTAAATCAAAATTTAATCAGAGCCGGATAAATATAAAATTAATTGAATACAATCAATTTTATCTTTAATATCAGATTAAAATTATTGGTATTATAGATACGTTGAGCAGACATTTCTAACACATATGTATATTTTCTCTCTTTCTAATTTTTTTTTAAATCAAAATTTCTTCTATTAAGCAATTGATTAGGATAAGGATTTTTGAAATTTTCAATTTCAGTCCTAAGCAGGGTTGAAAAAAGCTTAAATTTCAACTCGACTCAAAGCTCAGCTCAAATTTAACTTAGCTCATACTTTAAACGAACTCTTACTTTGAGTTATTAAAAAAAACTTACAAGTTGAGCTAGATAAAAGTTTAAGTAGCTCACACTTGAATATATGCATAATCTCAAATGTTAATTAGCCTATGTTTGAGGTAGTTCAAATTTTGAGTTAAGCTTGAGTTGAGCCCAGTTAAAATAAACTCAAATTCATTTATTAAAAAATATTCCAAAATAACATGCATATAAATCTAAATGAACTTAATTAAATGAAATTGAGCTTATTTGAATCGCGCTCATCTCAAACACAATTCAGAATTTCTGTTGTTAAGTTAATTCTGCGTGTGGGCTAATATATAGCTGATATGTATAGCTTAAACTATGAGTTATAATCTAAATAATTTGAGTTAGTTCAAGTTTGAGTAAAATCAAAGTGTAAGCTTTTGTATACGACTCAAACTGTGAGCTTTTGATTAGCTTTGCATTTGAGTTCGCTTTTTTACAACCCTTTTCCTAAAATAATGTCACATAAAATGTATTTTTTTATGATCAACTGCCAAAACCTGATTCAAATTAAATTTGACGTTCGACTACAACACTGTTTCCATATCATTTATATCATTTTTGAAAATTTTTTGAATAAGCGCTCCTGATTTATTTTTTTTTTTCGACGATTCCTTTAATTCTTTTTGTTATTTTAAAATCACCGTCAGTTTTAACTTAAAACACGATGCTTTTTAACGACTCTAAAGCCAAGGAAACATCAAATAAATTAAAAAAAAAAAAAAAATAAACAAAATATAAATAAAAAATAAATTTATCATTTAAATCATAAATTATAAATTTAAAAATATAAAAAAAAATAAATATCAACATTAATATTAAAAAAAAAGGAACTTAACAAAAGTTTCTGGTTCAAAACTTAATGTTATCAAAATAAATATTTAATGTCATTTTGTTTTCGTCTTCTTTGTTTTAATAAAAATTAAAAAAATAAATTAAAAATTTTAATAAAAAATTAAATAAAAAATATTCTTGGCATATTTTTTTTTATTTTATGATCAACATATCATCTTGCCAACTAAAAATCCAACTAATATATATACGTACACATATTAAAAATTAAATTTAAAATTAATATAAACAAACTTGTATTCCAATCCAATACTACTTTTAATTAATATTCTAGTACATTTTATATGTATATTCTACTCCTACCACCACTACTACTACTAATAATTTGTTTTGTTGAATTGAAAAGTTAAATTGTGTTAAATTTCAATTTAATATATATATTATATTTTCATTAATATTATGAATATATAGTCATCATTATCAATATCATCATTATAATCATAATCATTTCAATATCATCAATTTATTAATACATTTTGATAGTTAAATCAAAATGAAGATGAAGTATATGTATATTGAGAAACCATGAGGCATTTTTATTGATATTTTTATTATAGATTTTCTTACCTGAGTTATTAAAAATCAATTAAGAATTAAGGTAGGACAAGAAACAACCGATGATTGTATTAAAGAGAAAACAAACAAAAGTAAAAAAAAATATTTAAAAATTAAATAAAACACCAAAAAATTGAACATATTAAAAAAATTATATATATACACAAAAAAAAACAAATATTAAATAAAATTAATAAAAAAAAACGTGGACAAGTTTGATTTAAACTGAAATTAAAAAAAAAACATCAAATACTTATCCGGAAATTGTGACAATATTTAAATTTTATTTAACGTTTGTAATACATGTAGACAGACATCAGTACGAGGTCTGTTTTATTGTAAATTTAAAATCTTATTACTATTGTATAGTAAAATAGTGATCTACCAGTAGTAGAAAATGTAAATGTCCAAACCTTCGCTGATTAGCAGTATCGATCAAATATCGGCAAGTCCACAAAAAAGTTACAATGTTACAAAGTGCATGTGAAAAAATTATTGAATGGACTAACAAAATGGTTAATCAAAATTGATGAAAATAAGTTCGCGCAAGTAAACTTCACCAAGAAAAAATTAAAATAATGTAGGCTTACCGATCGCATGCTCAGCTAAATACCTAGAATAACACTAGTTGTCAAGCTAAAGTTGAAAGAACATATTCAAGAGAAAAAATTAGATAATAAATATAGACAAACTTACAGGCTCCTAAGCCGTAAATCTAAGTTGTAAATTTTCAATAAAGTGTTAGTTTACAATCAAGGCATAAAATCTATATACGGTTGTATGGAATTTAACACTTAAGTAGCATACAAGTCTTTCAAAATAAAGTTTTACGAAACTTAGTTAATGCTCCCTGACATATACTAAATGACGATCTACATAGAGACTTATACATCCCTAAAGTTATAGATGAAATAATAAAAATTATGCTAAAAAATATTAATCACGTAAACAGGCAACAACTCACACTCTCGAAAATAGCCTTGCTGAAAGTAGGCTTTTAAGAACAAATTCTCTAAATTTAGCACAAAATATTTATTTCCTTTGAGAAATTCAACAGGTTTCCTAAGAACTAAAATAATACAACAAACAAAATTTGACCGGTGTCACGGTGTCACTATAGTTTTAATATGTTAAAAGAGAATTCAGGAGGTTTTTTTGGGTTGGAATAACGACTCCCCACTATTGATAGGAAAGCCTTTCTTCAGATTTTAAGCACCTACAGAAAAAAGAAGACGTGGGAACACTTAATATTTATTAATAATTAAGATGCGCATATTTAGACCATTTATAGTTATAAATATCTATAGGATGAAATCTGGTTTACTCATTTATGGCGTCCTTACCAAACGAAGTACTGGTTTTTAGCACTCCAAACAACATTTGATGGATACCCCTTGAAAACTAGATATATAATTGGGAAATTTAAACAGGACACCTAAAATTTCAAAACTGCGTACCTATTTTCCTAAATCATTTTAAACATCTTTTCACTATATAAGATTGATACTCATAGCTGGCAGGGCCATTTTAATAAATTTGATCATAATTTTAATTTTTTTTTTGTTTTCCTTTTTTTTTAAAAAAACACTAAATTTTGTTTGAATCCTACGTTATTCCTTTTAAAGTTATTGGATATAGGATTTATATACACACATCAATTTTAAACTATAAGTTGTAACAGTACTCAATATTGTTGTTTTTTTTTTTTTGTATTTTTATTTTTTTTTATTTTTTTATACCCATTAAATCGTATCTTTTAGGCTCACCTGAACTTTGTTGCTGATTATGACCAGGGAGGGTTCTTCTGTTTTTTTTTTCTTCTACTCCTTTATTGAAAATTTATAAAAAGGAAAACAAAAACGAATTTTATATGATGTGGCCACAATTATGTCTTGGAAAAAAAATATTTTTTTTTTTTTTTTTTTAGTGGTCATAAAAATGTTCGACATTCAATATAATATCTTAAGATACAGATGATATACAGATATTGTTGGACCCTATAGTATACTTAGTACATATGAAAAATTTCTAAGGCCACGAGGGTTTTTTTACATACATATATATATATATATATATATATTATATATATATATATATATATATATATATACTATATAGTATCAGTTTGATGAATATTCAACTACATATTATATCATAATATTTTGGCTCCTTTTAAGGATTGATGGGATATTTTGGAATATAATATACGTGTATAATGAATGTAATATACACTTATATATAGTATATATATATATATATATAGTGACTGAGACGAAGTAAAAAGAAATCTGGGATTTTTATGACGATTGAAGAAAAAAAAAAAACAAGTGAGGGGAAAAAACCAAGGGTTTTTAAAAAGCACATTTTCAAAATTATATACGGTTTCTTACTGAGTATTTTATCATGTATTTTTATAAAAATATATATTATGATAATATTATAATTTTGTTATTTCATTAATAATTAATTATATGACTAATAGTGAATTACTTAGAATATAACCCCAATGCACTCCAGAAAACCTGTTAATAAGTGCAAAATATAATGTTGGAGCTTCAATGTTAACGTTTAATTTTGGAAAAACTTACAATGGTGAATAAGTTATTGTTTTATAAGAACATAAAAGTTTTAATTTTGAAGACCTAGTAGCCCTTCAATTGGGAAGGTTCCCAAATTTTTGCTTAGCAAACTTATGATGGATCTGCCCATCCCCTCCTGTCCTCACCCTTCCATTTTTTTCGGTTCTAGGAAATCAATTTTGAACTCCAACAAAATTTGGAATTTTACCTAGAATATTATTATCAAACCAAAAATGGTTCAGACAAAGAACAATTTCTTCAATTTAAAGAGACCCTTTCAAATTTAAGAAAAACCTTTAACGTATGTTGAAATATGATGCTGCAGCTATAAATTTTGCATATTTGTAAAAAAAAATTTGAACAGGTGTTAAAGTTACAGGTGGTTGAAAATAGCAAAATTTCAATTTTCGAGCCCTTATAGCTCCTAAACAGGGGGCGTGACAAAAAAATTTTGTTAACCGACTCCTACTAATTTTGGAGGACCTAACTTCTCCCAAAATTTCAAGACCCTAGGTTGAACCGTTTAGAAGATATATGGGGCCAAAAATTTTGCAAAAGTTGAGTTTAGCTTAATAGTAAATTTTAGTACCGTATGGTAACCCTATACATTTTAGCCTTATATTTTTGGGAAGCTTATAAAACCAGCTATCTTTTGCCGTTTTCAGATTGAAAATACACTTAACAAAACTCATGTTATAATAATTTAAAAATAGGGCTTTTTCCAACTTTGAAGGGCTGTAGCTCCGTAACGGGTGGGGCTACAGAAAAAAATTCTTCTACGAAATTATTTTTTTTGTAATATATACCCGTGGTTAAAATTTCTTTACTCTATTTCAAACGGTGTAAAAGTTTTTGTAAACATACGGACGGACGGACAAAGTCAAAATTAAGAAAAACCTTTGACACTTATTGAAACCTTCGTTTTGGAGCTTTCAATTTTGTATACAAATAAAAAAAAATTCTAACTGGTATTCAAGTTATAGGTGTTTAAAAGCTAAATTTTTAGCAAAATTTCAATTTTCGACCCCTTACAGCTCCTAAAGAGGGGGCGTGACAAAAAAATTTTGTTAACTGACTCTTACTTATTTCTAAGGATCTAACTTCTCCCAAAATTTCAAGTTTCTAGATTTAGCCGTTCCGAAGTTATGAGGGACCAAAAATTTTGTAAAACTTAGTTTTGAATAACGGTAAATTTTAGTACCGTATGGTAGCCCTATACAATTGGTTTTTAAAAATTTGTAAAGCTTATAAGAACAGCTGTCTGTTACAGTTTTCAGTTTGGAAATATACCTTATAGAACTCTAATTATAACTGTTTAAATATGGGGCTTTTTGCGACTTTGTGGGGCTGTAGCTCCGTAACGGGGGGGGCTACAAAAAAAAGTTTTAACATTAAATTATTTTTATTGCAAAACCTACCCATTTCTGATATTTTTTAGTCAATCGTAGGTAAAAAGGGACGGACGGACGGACGGACGGACGGACAGAGTGAAGCTATATAGGCACATTTTTACAAAATTTTTTGAAAATGTGCTAAAAAGGGAACGAGGAAGAAGAATAAAGAAACACAAATGGATGGGCTCTTAAAACAAATATTTGATATTTCTGTTGTGTATTTTAATTGCCAAATAAAAACCACACAATATACAAAAAAAAACAAACAAATATATACATATATATATATATACAAAAAAAAGAAGAAAAAATGAATCTTTGTGGTATTAAGAAAAAAAAAAAAAAAAAATTTTTTATATTATAAATTAAAATATCTTTTGCATATTTTTGTTCATAATTTATTATTATAATTAAAAATTTTTTATAATGAACCATAATTCTGTTATCAGGAATTGTTAAGTTAATTTTTTATTTGTCTCCTTCGGTTGGAGACAGTGTTACCTCTATATATATATATATATATAGTTGACCATTTCAATTCTGTACCGTTTTGTTGTTGTTTTTTTGATATTATTATTTGATACCTCTCATATTTAAATTAATTTGTGGATTTTTCATTTTGAGTTATATTCAGTTTTTTTGTTTTTATTGGTTTTAATAGATATTAAATAATTTTTTTTTTTTTTGAAAGAATCACATTTTGCTCTTAAGATTTAATGACCTCATTTTTGTTTAAAAAAAAAATTCTTTTTTTAATCAATTAAATTTAGTTTTAAATAATTTATGGATCACAAAAAAAAAAAAATAATATAAAAGATAAAATTTCTTGGAACAAGTGAATATAGAAAAAAATAAAGTCTTCTCATGTCCTAGTATTTCTCATATTTTTTAAAAGAGTTAATGTTTTTCAAGGTCAAAAAATTTTTGATCGTGACACTTTATTGTTTTTGAGTAAAATTTTTAATTTTTGCAATTTTTAAAAATTAAATAATGTTAGTTTTGATTCATTTAAAATATCCGACCGATAGCATAGTGGTGAGGATGTCGGGCTTCCGGCTTTTAAATCCTGATCGGATCATATCTAATAAAAATATATAATTTATATCATAATAGAATGCCACATTCAAATTGGAAGCAGGGGTTACATCTAGCTGGTCCATTATACATATAAATCAACCTAAATCAACGTAGGGATATTTCAAGTTTCACAGATTTTTTATTTTTCTAAAATTTGAAAAATTAAAGAATTTGTGTTATAATTTTTTTTTTTTACTGGCACCTCTGCGTGCTTCGCGTGTTCACTTTTATAGACTAAACAGCCTTACTTTATATGTGCATGTTTGGAACAAGGGAAAATATTATATTCTTATTAGAACTGATCAAATAAACTCCACATACAATTTATATGAGATAGTACTACGCCTTATAACATGTAGAAATGTCTTAGATTTTCAATAGATACAACTCTATTTTGTTTATATTTTAATAATTTTGTATTAGAGCTATATGGTATTCTATATCTGTGAGTTATATTATTTAATTAAATTATTTGTTTATATTGTTATGTTAATGTATTTTTTATTAAAGATATATATTTATTAAATATTGATAAGTCATTAATTTGAACCTTTTAGCGAATGGTACCTGAGTCAAGTCGAACACCAGATAGAAGTTTTTACTTTCACTGGGATTTAAATCTGGGTCTTTCGCATGAAAGGTTGGCACTCTAACCATCGTGTCACCCAGCCATTTAATGTGTTATAAATAGTTTCCCTTGAAAAAGTTTACTTTTTATTACCAGAGGACCTAGCAAAGAAACCTATCCAAGCGACTTTAAAGGGACTGGCTCTATATTACTTTCCCTTTTCTACAACGCTCAGTGATAGATTGTAGTGAAAACAACAACGTTTAGAGATTGATTATAATTAAACTCCCGAAATTGGCTGCTTCTTTAGTACACAATAAAATTCTTAAATCATTTCACCTTCATTCCAAAACCTTTGTGTAATCTTTTTTATTTCTCCATTACTTGCGTTATTTATTTTATCTAATAGAAGGTTGCACATGTTTTTCCGTTTCCTATCAAAAATAACTGATCCTTTTCCAAAGTAATGGAAAATTATTAACCAAATGCTTTTAAAATATCTAAATCGCAAGAAATTCTTTCATGATCGTCAATAGGGGTACAACACCTGACGTTCATCCGGCGATCTCAAAATCTATCTCTACGAGAAGCTTAATATCAGTCAGTCAGAAGCTTAGGTTCAACGAATTTTATATTTAAGATTTGGATTTGTAAAAGTAAGAAATGGATCGAAGCCTTCCTCTTAAATCGTATGAACTCAAAACAACCTCCGCATCTCTTCAATTGATGGCTTTCGAAGCTTTCCACTGATCTCAAAACTTTTCCAGCGCTCCTTCTGAATTCCTTTACTCCAGATTAGTTTTTCTTATATATATATAATAACATTAACTTGTTCCTGAATCCAACATTGCTACAATTAAAATTAGAAACCAATTTTTCTGCTAATGATGAAATTACATTACTTTTTGATGATTAAAATCATTTTCCTGTCACTCTGTACTGTTCCATTTCTCATGATCAGTTTTATTGTATTACATTTACAACAAAGTATGTAACTTTCACTTAAAATTTTCTTAATATTTTTAATTGCACTTTTAATTACTCCAATTTAATTAAGAGTATAAAAATGATTACAAAAATATTTAATTTTTTAATGATAATTATCATTATTATCGTTATAATTATGAAATTCATAAGCATAAGAAATTTTTTTTTAAAAAAGACGTAAAATAACAAAAAAAAAACTGACTTCAGCAATTTTGTACGACAAAGTATAAGAATTTAAATTTTTTTTTGGACTTCGAAATTATTTTCCGTTGATAAATCAAACAAAAAAATAGGAAGAAATGTTTAAATAATTTTTTAATTTTTTTTTTTGAAAGGAAGTCAACCGCTGGAATTTTGACAATTTTATTATAAAGATGAATGGCGCCCACCAAACAAGTTTAAGTGCTGCCGGACACATAAAAGTTTCAATATTCATTCCAAAGCACAAAAAAAGAAGAGTATAGTTTTTATATTATGAAACATTAGAGCCATAAAAAACAGGACATTCTAAAATATTTACGAAAAAAGAAAAAAAACAAATAAGAAATGAAATTAAAAATCATGCACAACAATTTTTCTTTTGATTAATTTTGATGATGAGTTATTAATTTCCAAGAAATTTGACAGGGATACTGAGGTTGAATCAAAAGTTTTTATTTTTTTTTCAGTTGAAATTTAATTAATAAAATTTGTCATTTCAAAGAAGTCTGATCAAAAAAGATTTATTAGTATAAAGTTATACAATTTATTGCTCGAATTAAAGATTAGGATATTAAACAGTTAATCATGATGACAGTATACAATACCTATAAACAATTAAAATTGTCATAAGTAATTTGAAATTTTGACATTTTTGATTATTTAAGTAAACAGGTAAAATTTTTGACATTTATTTAATTCAAAGGTTTGAAAGGAAAGCATATCGAAATCTCGCGAGTTGATATCTCGTGTCTTAAAATCTCATGCTTCTAAATCTCGCATGGCAAAATCTCGTATATTAAAATCTTGTGTCTCAAAATCGCTCGTTTTCCCAATATTTATTAAAAATCCCGCGACAAATTTGATTGTACGCATTTTACCGAATATGACTATATATTCGAGAGGGAAATCCAAAATTTTGAATTCTTAGATTTTGATACGAGAGATTTTAATACACGAGAATTTTGAGACACGAGATATTGAAACGCGCGCGAGATTTTATAGACAACGCGTTTGAAATAACTTGGCCCAAATTTGAAAGGAAGTCGATTGGTAAACTTTTGATAACTTTTAGTTTATTGTATCTGTAAGATACACTATTGCACTTTTTGTAATGCCTTTAACACTATTGTATTGTTTGGTGAAATATATATAAGTTGACATTCAAATTCAATTCAATTTGGGTGAACTTTTGCCAGTTTTTCAACAAAACAATTGGTTGGACGCAATAGTATTAAAATCGTCATAACAAATACCTTTTCAAAATTTTCTTTCAGAATTACATTTTAAATGTTAAGGAATAAGCCGATAGAAAGTCAAATATTCAAAAATAATGTTTTCAGCACAATTACAAAAGCAGTTCCGGAATCGAAGTTACAAAATGTCAAAAAATGTTACTTTCATTCATGCGCACAATACAAAACATCGAACGGATTAAAGTGACATTTAATATTTTATATAATAAATAAATCTAATTTTGTAATTTTTATATATCTATAGTTTTAGTGTCAAAGCTGAAATTAACAGTTAAAGAGAAAAGATTTGCAATTTGATGATCACGCTCATTGTGCGTAAAGAAGATAAAGCTCATAAGTCATAACTTTTGTTAAAACCCATGTATTTTTAATATTGCAATTCTTATTCCGAACTTTGAAGTAATTTACTCCCTAAATATTATTTAGCTGTATTTAATTTTTTTTTTTTTAATATTACAATAAACTAAGGAATAAATACAAAATTTGTATTTAATTTTATGAGAGTGTGCGTAAAATTTACTCACGAATCAATAAATGGAATTTCAATAATTTTAAAACTTCAGTCATATGGTCGTCATGTTCATAATATATGCTATGGTCTTTCTTTTTTTTTGTATACAATTGTAGAATTCAAAAATCCAATTTGAAAAAAAAAAAAACAAAAAAATACATAAGAGATAGGAAAGGAATTCATTTAAGGGTTTTTTTCTCGCATAAATTTTTAATTGTTTCGTTATGCGAATTTTTCATTAAATTACAATTTTGTATTTTTTTTTGTTATTTTTTTTTTGTTTTTTTTTTGCAAATCTTAAGAATGAAAATATGGAAAAAAAAACAGAAATTAAATTGAAATCTTACAAAAATGAACATAGAACTTATCAGATTTCTTTTTCATTTTTTCCTTCTGTTTCATTTTCAAAAGTGACTTGAATGCTGATTCAATGTAGGATATGTCCAATAAGGCGACATTTGATGGCAATCAAAACGGCAGCAAAAGTTAATAACAAAAAAAAAATATACAAAAACTTTTAAATTAAAATAAACATAATATTCTCTTCATATATCATGCATCAGTGGAGCCATCCAAATTTTTCTAATTAAAATACAAAATTTTGTAAAAGATTTAAACTTTGAAACGAAAAATTAAATAAAATTCTAATGAAAGATGATGAAGATGAAATGGTAAAAAATTTTCCAAATTTTTATGCCAAAAATTACAACAAAAAAAAGAAAGAAAAATACGAGCCTAAAATCTTTGATTGATTTATTTCTGGGAAGTTCAATTTTTTTTGTTTATTTCAATTATCTTTCTTTGATTCGGAACAAATTGGTATGTTTAACATTTTATTTAAAGCTTCTGAATTCTGATTGTTTTACTCAAATAAATGGTATTGATATTTTGCATTGGAAATGATCTCTGGTGGTCATAAAAATTCAAAGCAACAATCAAAGAATCAAAAAATTGTATATATCAAAATCAAAATATTTAAAATTGTCATATTTATTTCCGGTAATTAAACGTTATTGGTTTTTTATTTAAATTCGATAACTATTCCATTGTTAAGTTGAGAAAATTGTCTTTACAATAGGTAGAGTTGTAAAAGTGAATCTAAGTGAATTGATCTTAATCTTAATACATACTATTAATGTATTCCAAGTGAAGGACAGTAGGAAGCCTTATAACATGCTCAATAATTCTGTATTTAAATTACGATATTTCTGTATCTGTGAGATATATTATTCAATTAAATTATTTGTTTATATTTTGTATATTGATTTATATTATTAATTAATAATTAGGTATCCGGCTAGTTTATCGCAATAATAAATTCACAGCAAAGTTCATCGCAAGCAATTCATCGCAAGCAATTCATCGTAAGCAATTCATCGCAAGCAATTCATCGCAAGGAAATATTCATCGCGAAGTTTATTGCGATGAATATCCGATACCTAATGTAATATTGGATTTTAGAGTTGAATTCTAAATCAGGATTACCGCTTTTTCCAGAATATTTATATGTGTGTTTGTATATACAATGTTAGAAAAAAAAAAAATCACGCGATTGTTCTGGCTACCAGAGTTAAATAATTAAATAATAATAAATTGCTTACGATGAATTGCTTGCGATGAATTGCTTACGATGAATTGCTTGCGATGAATTGCTTGCGATGAATTCCATCGCGATGAAATGCTTGCGATAAACGAGCCTAGAATCAATAATGATTATGTTATTTTTTTTTTTTATTTTTTAGTTTTTAAAACAGAACCCAATGGAGAACGGGAGCTAAACCTAGTCGAAAACTACATAATCGGTTCATAAATTTTACTGATTTAAGTTTTAATTTGAATAATGCGCCTCGTTTTCTTATTGTTCCTAATAGGAGGGATAAAAATGACCGCGAGTCAATGGTTGCTCACTAATTCCATTAAAAATAAATTACAAGTTTTCATAAATAAACATCTCAGAATAATATGCCGAACATTCTGGCCGAACAGAATAAGAAATGCGTATTTGTGGGCACAAACAAATGAGGAACCAATAGTAAAGCAAATCACCAAAAGGAAATGGAGGAAGAAAGTGGATTGGTGATATACTAAGGAAAAATGAAGAATTCATAGCAAGAGTGGCCCTCACCTGGAATCCTCTAGGGGGATCTGGGTCAAGATGTAAAGAAACCTAAAGGAGAATGATGTTGAGTGAATTAAGTAGACGCGAAATATCCTGGAATGAAATAGTAGAAAAAGCAATTAATGGAGACTTCAATTTGAAGCCCCATGCTTTCAAGTGGAGTAACATGAAAAAACCTGGAGCAATAAAATTACATATAATTTTTTTAAAACCCATAGAATGTAAGAATATCTGATTCTAAGATATTCAGACAACAATAAAACACTTATTAAACTAGAAGTAAATCATTTAAAATCTTATTAAATGCAATCTTCTAAGTAAATACCATAACAGTTGCTAATTCTTTCAATTTTATTAAAGATTTGTAAGTCAAGTTGTACCATCATAATTTTAAATGTTTATAAAATTTTTTCACTATAAATTACAATTTTAAAAATGATTTAATGCATTTTTATTGTAATGCAACGCGTGCATTTTAATAGTGAAGCAAAAAATAATGCACATAAATTGCATTCCAAGTGTTATTTTATAACACATTGAAAATTAAAGTTAAAAATATTTTTCATTCTTTTTTAATTTTGTTGTCTCAAGTACTTTTTGTATTTAAGAGGTTGACAATTGTCACCAATAAGTCATGTTTTTCAAGTACTTATTATTGAAATTAATAAGAAATTATATGAAAAATAAATAAAATAAATTATAGGGGCTGGTAGCAACATTTTAATAAAAAAAAACAAAAGTAAATAAATTATGGAAAATATCGTTATTAATAATAATAAACCCTTTAATAATTACGAAGAATTTGCTGTATTTTAAAAAATTGCTTTAAAATTAATTTATTAAAACCCCACCAAATGGAAAGAAAGTGTAGTTTTATTGTCACTTATAAAATACTTTTACAGTTAACTTATTACACCGTTATGGTCAGTGCAAATAGAAGCTTTAATTTTTTGATATAAAAGTCTACATTGCTACCAACAAAGTTGACATCAAAGTTCCAATGTAAAATCAAATATCTTAGATTTTCGATAGATACAGTTTTATTTGTTTATATTGTAGTAATTTTGTATTTGGATTATATGGTATTATATATCTGTGAGTTATATTATTTTATTTAATTATTTGTTTTCATTTTGCATTTGTTTAAACTGTTATATTTATGTATTTTTATTAAAGATATATAATTTTTAATTGTTGATTTAGCCATTAATTTGAACCCAATGGCAAAAGGTAGCTGTGTCGTGTCGAAAACCAGAAAAGTTTTTTCACTTTCACTGTGATTTGAACCCGAGCCTTTCGCTTGAAAGGTCGGCACTCTAACCACGGCGCCACCCATCCGATCATCAAATTAAAAATTCATAACTTGTCCTTAAATTATAGGTTCTATCTTTGTTAATTACTAAGATATACCTGTGGAAGGCGTGTAATTGTTACCTAAACCAACTCTCCTTGTAAATTCAAGTTTCAGGAACATAAAAATTAACGAAGCTTGACGTTTTTTTTTAATTTTTAATTAAGTAGTTGCCATTCTTATTCATCTAAAATTTCAGAATAACGGAAACCCCGGTGAGCTAAATGAATTTTTGTAGTTATACTTAATATAATGACTCGAAATGAGATTCAATAGAGAAACTCTGGAGAACAAATATACTTGTATATAAAAAAAATATTGAAAGAAACTTCCAAAAGCAAATCTATAGCTATTTTTAGTCCATGGGGTTTTCAGTATTCAGAGATTCAAATTAGCATTCATATCCATTTAATGATATATCGAATCTATTAATAAGAATATGACGCTTATAAACTTATATGAAATTTTTTTTTTATGATTTCATGGTGCTTAGTAACTAGAACGGAAATTTTATTGAAATATAAATACAATTCGACCCAACTCTCCCCCCCATAAAAATTACACAATATTAAATGAATATATAGATCAAATGACAAATTGAATTCTAAAACTTGAAATAAAATGTCAAAAACTTTATTTTAACCAAAAAAATAAGTAAAAAAATATCTTAGAAAACCGTATAAATTACCTTTAGAAATAATATAAATCAATATTTTTTTCTTTTTCCTCAAAAAAAAAATAGAAAAAAAACAAAAGAAAATCACAATTCTCCAATCGAAAATACATTAGCTTCTTTTTTTTTTTTCCTTCTTCTTTTTACCACTAAAGTCACTAAAGTGTAATTTTTATTCAATTTCTTCTATTATTTTCACTTACATACAGCTTTTTTTTAACAATTTATTATTTTCATTTTTTCTCAAAATAAAAAACAAAAAAATTCAAAATGTGACAAAAAAGTGACAATTCTTTTCTACAAAAAAAAAAAAATCCCTTAGACCGCCATCTCATGGGAAAAATCTATTATACAGACGTCATATATATATCACAATATCACATACACAATAATTTTTGTTTTTTTTTGTTTTTATTTCAATTGTCAAAATTTAACTGATGGAATGAATTCATCTATAATTCTATTTCTATATATAGTCAGTAAATACTACATTTAGCGGAATATTCGTTGTCTCTTTCTTTAATTTTTGGTCCTGCAATAATCACAATATAGACACCCTAAACAAAAATAGGTAAAATTTACTTTTTATTCTTTTATGATCGTAGGTGTATGGGTATTCTATATTTTCCATTTCGTTTGTGATGTAATGAAGAAGAAGAGGTGTAGGAAGAGAGAAGGAGATGATATAGATCGCAATAGAGAAGGAGAAGAAGATATGTATCGCATCAGAATCGAAAGGTAAAATGATCTAGCCATATGTTCGTCCTCACGCTCACCCGTCCACTTGCACAATAGCTCAAAAAATAAATAATCCAAGGATTCCAAAATTTTTGCAAATTAATTTTTATACTAGAGCCCTCTTTGCTATTGAAATTCAGTCAGTTTGTTCAACAGGTTCAAGTAGTTGCCATACTTCTTCTTCTTCTTGTGGCGCTACAGCTCGATGTGAGCTTTGGCCTTCTTCACAACATCTCGCCACGCATCGCGATCTTGAGCAGCACTTCTCCAATTTCCAACCTGCAACACTCGAGCATCATTTTCAACATTATCAATCCATCTCAAACGTGGCGTAGATCAGGTTTCATATTGAAGGCTCGCGTTTGCGATCGGCTTTCGCTCATTCGCATCATGTGCCCGGCCCATTGCAGCCTTTGTGCCTTGGCAAATCTGACGATGTCTTCCTGTTTAATGAGCTTTTGAATTTCCGCGTTATTTCTTCTTATATATATTCGCCGTTTTCTATTCTTCTGGCACCGAAAATTTTCCGTAAGATTTTTCTTTCAAAGACTCTTAGTCTGTTTTCATCTGCTACAGTTAACGTCCATATTTCGCATCCATATGTAACTACTGGTCGTATTATAGTTTTGTATATTATGAGCTTTGTTTGCCTTGATAACAATCTGGACTGTAACAACTTTTTATTTGCAAAGAAGCTCCTATTGCCAGCTTGTATCCTGTCACATATGGAGAAATGCATGCTGTTGTTGCTGCATACTGTTGCACCCAGATATGCAAAGCTTGAGACCCCTTCGAAATTATACTCGCCAATAGTTATGTTTTGGGGACTTCTTCTGCGTTCTTCTCTTGCCATTTTTAAGTGTTTTGTCTTTGTTTCGTTTACTTCCAATCCGATTTTCCTTACTTCTCGCTCTATTTCAGTAAACGCTTCAGCCATGTTTCCATAGCTTCTAGATCGTATAGCAACATCATCAGCGTACGCTACTATCTGATACGCTTTGTTAAATATATTTCCCTCTTTATCTACTTTTTCGATAGCATAATTTAAGACCATGTTAAATAACAGTGCAGATAGCGCATCCCCCTGTCTTACTCCGCTGTTGATTTCAAACTCTTCTGAGATTTGATCCTGGATCTGAACCTTGGCTTTTGTGTTTTCCATTGTCAATACAACTCTTTTTTAATATGAGAACAACTTAATATGAAGTTGATTATCTGAAATGTTGTCAAATATAATTCACAGATTAAATAATATAATGTTTATATTACGTTCAAAAGGACATCCTAGAGCTGACACTGTCTACTCTACACTTTTCATCATGTTTTTTAAGGTTTTCAATTTTTGTTTTTTATTTTTCGGTTTTTCTGACTTTTTTGCGATGAATATTAGAATGGGAGGGGGAATTCCTCATATAGTTAATAAATTTCATATACACAACCATATATGATTTATTTAAATATTCATTTTCTTTATTTTTTTGTAAAATAAAATTTTTTTTTTAAAAAATATATATATATATGTAAAAAAGTTGAAACTTTTCAATTCAATGATAAATTTCCCTAAATACAGGAGCAAAAAAAACTGAAGACCTTAAAAAAAAGTTGAACATATTTTGTATTATACTGAACGAACTCTCCTGCCGAATGATTGATTGATGGCGGCCAGAGAGAATAATATTTTTTGTACTTATTTTTTTTTTTTTTTGTGATATGTTATAAGTTTTTTAATATATGTATGTAAATTATGTACATATAATATGTTAGTATATATATATATTTATTTTTTGTTTTCATATTTATGGGCTGTCAATTGATTTATAAAAAATATATCATCATGTATCACCTTTCTATAACAAAAAAAAAAAACAAAAGTTTTATATTCAAATTTCCCCTTCCACTTTTTTTTACCGAAAAATGGAAAATTTTTTTGAAAATAAAATTTAGGAAAAAAATTTAACATTTCCTTTCTGCATAAATTTTCTTTCTTTTTAAAATTTTCAAAAGTAATTTTCCAAAGTCAGACTATTTGGTTATTTGAAATGTATTATCAAAAAATTTTTTGAGTTACTGAGTTAAAGCTTAGCTCTTAGCTATCATATTGGAAAAAAATTCAAAAACTATCTAAAACCAGAATAGAACATCAATCAATAGGAGTAAGAATCTTCACAAGAACTGGCATACTCAGGCAAAGAACGTGGAAGAGAGTAGACTGGGAGATATAAAAAAATGCATAGAATATGGTTTCAATCAAATGAGTGCCAAACCAATAATCCAAATATATTAAAGATACTAATTAAATCCCTAATAATGTATTTGATGCATCTGTCAAGAAGCAAATTGATTGATATTAATATTGATTAAAAAAATATTTAAACTTTTATTGCGTTAAGATTTTCACTGATTTATTTTCAAAGTTGGTAAAATTACTGAAAGCCTTTGGGAGAAAATCCTAGTGATCACTTACTTATGTACGTAGAAGACGATAAGAAAAATCATAGTCCAGTTTTTCAACAATTACATGCTAGAATATTGCACTCAAGCTTCTGCGAACCTGTTTAGAATCTACTAAATTAAATTTGAAGGTAGAATTACTTTAATTACATTAATATACCTTTAGTAGAGCTTTGGTGGTGTAGTGGGTAAGCAATCATCAACTTATCAACCGAGGAAGTGGGTCTTCATCCCGTTCAGATCATAAAATAATTAATTAAAAAGAAATTATTGAAAATTAATATTGGTTTTTACAAAATCACCTTGGTGATCAAATCAAATTTCAATATAAAATATATAACATAAACAAAATCAATAATATTACTTATAAAATAATATAAATTATTGGAAGTAGAACACACAACGGGTCGCAGCTCCCAGATATTAAGGTAGCATATGCTATCCCCCAACATTAAAAACAACAACAGTTAAACATATTATAAAATCAAAAATTTGCATAAATTTTGACAATTTAAAGTGACATTTAAAATTTTCGCATAAAAAAGTTTCAATGTATTTGAATATGAGAAAACACGTTCTTGTGCTTTTTTTGCCAATTTTCCTCTCAAAAAAAAAGCACAAAAGAAAGGTAATAACAGTACAAAAAAACAACAACAAAATTATTGAACAAATTTTCATACCTTCGGGAAATATGATGTTTTTTTCCATTTACTTTTATTAACAGGATACAATGCCACAATACCCCCAAAATACAATGCCAAAAAAAGGGTTACATTACATATAAGTATACAATACATTCATACTCACTTACATAATTTTATATTCTGTTAAATCTTTTTTTATACCGTTGAAATGAAAAAAAAATAACTGTATTCTAATTTTTTATTCAAAGCCATTTACCCAGAACACAAAAATTCTATTTGGGTAAAAAACAATTGAGTAAAAAAAAAAATGTCATAAATCTAAATCGAAAGAGGTAAAATAGCAGCTATTCACTACTAAAAAAAAAACTTTGAGGAAAAAATTAAACGCACAAAAAATTGAAAAAATATGCAAAAACTTTTTATAAATGTATTTCTTAGTCTACAGAAAGAAACAAAAAGACATGTTGAGTGATTTTCTATTCAAAAGCCGATAGTGATTCATAGATACTATAAGAATTTGCTAATTATGAAATCCATTTTTTTTTTTACTAATTTTCTATAAAAACTTCTATTGCATTTTTTACCTTGAGTTAGTGTTTTAATTACTACCTTTCCAGTTACTTTTATAGAATCACAAAACTTCTTAAAACATTTCAACAGGGTTATAAACAATCATTTGGAAAACTCATTACTTGGGTTGACTCAAGTTTTGAATGACCTTCTAAGCACTTAAGCAATATAACCTCATAATTTTAGTGAACTTAATTTTGAGTGATTTTGAATAATAAGTGCTTTCAAAGTTGAATGAAAAAAATTTTGCATTGAGCAGTATGTTGAGTGAGAATTTTGAGTTTTTGAATGTGCGTTTGTACATCTTCAATAACGTTTTATAGCAATGCATGTAAAATAAGAGATTTAATTTCCATAAAAGTTCCCAACTTCATTCAACACTTATAGCTGTAAAATTAACGGAGTATTTGAAAAAACCTAACCTTAGTGAGAGATCAAATTCAAGTTTTAAACTGACTTTCTTTAAAGTATTATAAACGGAATTACAAATTACACATTATTAATATTATTATGTAGAATAAAAAGAAAAATCAAAACAGTGAAAGTGAATAAGAGAGAAAGGAAGGAACATATTATTGAATGCTAGATTAGAATGATTTCTCTTAACAAGGGTATAAAGAACAATGAAAAGGGTAAGTATTATATGAATTTAAAATATAAGTGGTAATCGTGAAGATATGCTTTGAAATACACAAAGAAAACTTTTTATAATAAAATGAGTTTAGTAGATATATTGGTATATTATCAAATTATAATTTAGAAATTGGCAATTTCTTGATTAATTGAAATTCTAATTATTACTTTATCTACAAATTTTTTACTATTTTAATACTTTAAGTCTTATGAAATATTGAAGTCATACATAACTTGTTACAGTTTTTCAATTGGAGATGTCACTCGACGAGGCTTTAGTCTTTTCTACCTACTACTAAGGAACTAATATTAAAACTTCTAACAACCATATCCTTAAACCATATCCTGGGCAGATCATATCTATTGAAAAAATATAATTTATAATTGATATCGCAATAGTTTATATTATATTATAAAATAAATTTAACTGGCGCACCTAAAAAAGAAAGGTAGAAACACTCACTTATCACATTGTATGTAAATAAATGAAATCATAATCACTGCAGACTTTTTAAAAATTAGTATATATCAATTTCAAAAATAAATTTCAAATATAATTTATATGAACTATGCATTAGGTTCACAATTATTTCCAAAAAAGTGCTTTACAAGAAATTTACCATTGAATTATGAGGGGATATAAAGAGAACAATTTTAAAACGCTCAAGCAGTATATCCAAGGATGCCATATAAGTCTTAAAACTTTTAAGCAAATCTACATTAAACGCTTACTGCAACTAATGAATCTTTCGAAAATGAAGTTCTGTTATTTAGAAGGAATAATATAGCTTTTTAATAGGATGTTATGAGTTGTGACAATTAATACTGCCTTCTATTAACAGAATTATTGCCTTATTACAATTTATTTTTTTTGGAAATCCAAAATTTTAAACGCTATTTACATTTGAGAAATATCACTTAAAACTTAAAACAGCAATTTTGTTTCTGAATTAATGGGCTATAATTTTTGGAATTCCAATACCTTAGAAACGGATGAAAAAATATCATCTTTGTGAACCTAAAATTATAACACTTACTATCGGTATATCCTACATAATATTTACTATAAATTGTAAAAAAATTACTAAATAAATATTTTCAAAAGACAGTAAGACATTCCAAGCTTCTTGGCAGTATAATGTAAACCAATCGCCTAACCTTGCCAGAACAGAGTAAAAAACAACATGATAAACCACCACCTCCTTGCCTTGTGAACTTATTAGTTTCTGGAAACGAATGATAAAAATGTTCATTTCCTTACTCTTGTTCCGTCCAATGCCTTCTTTAAATCGAATTGCCTAGATTAGTGCATCCCCTAGTTCTCTCTATTAAAATAAGTCGTTCAAATTCAATTTGATATTTACCTTACTTAAGCGTAATGA